>JAAVTS010002221.1:0-15331 GCA_022845575.1 Baylisascaris ailuri | reverse complement strand
ATATATATGTACATCACATTAAATTGAATAGCACGGCAAATGTTTTATACTAAATTTAGTGAAGTAATTTATTTGCAGGATTTCCTTTAGCAGCTTTAGCTGCACATCACTTCGTTACCGCTCCAAATCATTTCCAACCTGCGGTGGCACTTTGTCAAAGTCAACCTAATTTAACAGGTTCCATTCTATGTTTATTTCTCTTTCATTCAACTACTAGAAATATGAAACGAATAACAGTAAACTCTTATAGGGGAGTGTTTTTTCTTTATTATTTGATTCCTTTCAAGATAATTTGCTGTGTGCTAACAGTCATTTAGTTGTGTGCTTTTTCATCGTTTAGTATATCATTCGTTTGTATAATTATTCACGTTATGTTCATAATCGAATCCTTGACGATAATGCTAATCATAAAGATATTTCAAATTTTTTGTGAAGTTGCATATATTTTGAAGTATAGTTGAGTCACATTGATTAGATCCTGGAAAAGCGTTTTCCAGCTAGGATGTTAACTTTATTACTGGCGAAGATTTATTATTGAAGGAAATCGGTGTTTTATTTACAAACTTTTATTTTAGATAATGCGCTAAACTGAAGATTTTTTGTTGTTATGTTTCAGTATTTCAGTTTTTATTGCTCATCTTTTATTCATGCGTCGAGTGAATTATTAGAAGTGGATGGTTTTTTATTCCAACCGGTTACTATACATTTATATTGTTGTGAGTAGGCAGTTTTTAGGTTAAATTATGATAAAATACTTAGGTGAGATGGCGTTGGTGTCACACGTGAATGCAGCCGGTACAATGGTCGGTGGACCACAGATGTTCGCTGCTCAAAGTGCCTCTGCTGTAGCAATCAGCAAAGAAGCGGCACATGTCGCTGCGGCAAGTGCAAAAAGCGCTAAACTTACACAACAGGTTTCCTTTGTATATTTCAGTGATTTTTTTTCTTATAATACTAAGATTTGTACGTTGTTCGTTTATTCATTCATATATTTATATTCGACTTTTTATGTATCCATTTGTTTATTTATTTTCACTGTTTGATTTTTTATTTTTTTCTTCTTTCATCTTCTCATTCCATGTTTTCTAATTAATATTTTTTATCAACTTTGCGTATCGAATTGAAATTTATAGGATCGATCATCCCTTTACTTTCTTATCACATCTGTCCGTATTTCTTTTTGGAAAGGCTAGCCCAATTTTAAGACACAGTATTCTCCTATTTTTTAATGGTCAATAATCGATTTCGATTTCGGGATTAGCTGCAATGAATTTTATTATAAACGATAGCTAAAAATTTAGATACTTTTGAAACCAGGCAATACGCCTTTCTAATGTGAAACTTTAGTAGGTTTAACGAAAAAAGAAAAAAAAAGATTAATTATGATTTATTTTTAAAAAAAGCACTTTCCTGGCCATCTCAACGTTTGAATTTTTTTCATGCACTTTTATGTTTAATGTTCTTGGTTTTGTGTTGGTATTTGTCGTGTGTCAAATGATTTTAATGATCTATAATCGAAGTGCATATGAACTATGCGTGATTGAAGTTCTCTAATCTAATTGTGGGAATAGTAATTAATTATAAAATTTGAATGGAATTGGAATAAGTATTTTTTTTCATAATTTTGTAAGAGTATTTGCCAATGTTGTCGGTTTTTTGCTGTTATGAATATTCTGAAAATCACATGATGACGCTTTTATGAGTGAAAGTAACCTCAACATATGCGTTATGATATTTTTTCTCATCAGTGATCTTTGAATCGTTCCTCATTGCTGTATTATTAGTCTTTATAGATAGATTCAATATAATAGAACATAGGGCGGTTAGGTAGCGAATCTAAGTTACATTATGATTACATTTTCGTAGTAGGCATTGCGGTTACCCAGTGGGAAGTATATTTACCTGGCCTAGGTATTTCATGAATATTTCGGTCAGACCCTCAGTCGGTGAAAAATCCGAATAGATATTCAAAAGCTTAGCTATGCGAGTTGATTTAGAGGTTTATGAAGATGCTTCGTATTGCTCTAAACTTCTTTATGAAGCAATTTGTTGCACATATGAAACATTGGGTGAGTAATGTTCTAACGTTGTTGGAGGCCATTATTGATAGATTCGTCACTCTAGAGAAGCACATTCGTTACTTTTTATGAGAAACGAATCGTACGAGTAATCATATTTGTAATTCCATAAATAATTTGCATTTGCAAATCTCGAATTTCAGGCATCAGGTGGTGGTCATGTATCACAAGCGATATTAACTGCCGCACAACCATTCTATCATTCACCTGGTATATCACCACAAGAATTTCAGCCAGATCGTCCAATTGGCTATGGTGCTTTTGGCGTTGTTTGGTATGGTTTAGTGTAACTTAACATTCTGGGAATCTTTTATCGTTGTTTCACGGGGGATTTAACAGAACAATTCCTAAGCATCTGTTTTGCATCATGAGATCGATTTTAGCTTCTGCCCAGAGTACGATGATTGCAACTGTTTTTTTTTTTTGTTTTTTTTTGTTTGTTCTGATCGATATATCAGAATGGGAGGGGAAGTAATGCAACTACCCCGAGTGGGTCACCCTATGCCAATTTTCCATCCATCTTATCCGTTATAAATACACCCTTTAAATCAAAAAAAGTTAGCTTTATCTGAGGTTGCTTATATTTAGGTCGGTGACGGATCCACGGAGCGGTAAGCGTGTTGCGCTGAAAAAGATGCCGAATGTTTTCCAGAATCTCGCATCTTGCAAGCGAGTATTCCGTGAAATTCGTATGCTTTCTAGCTTCAAACATGATAATGTAAGTCAATTTTTTACAGTCTTTGAAAAATGTTTATTAAATTCTTTGAGTAAAATTTGAATTGATCAATTGTTTTCTTATGTATTTGTTATATTTAGTGGTCGTAGAGATTCGTGCTTAGATCAGATTCAGTTTTTTCTAATATTTTAGATGTCTTCAGGAATAGTTGCTTATAACTCTAAAATAGTTGCTTATAACTCTAAATGTCTCTAAATGAGCACTTTGGTCATAGTTTTCCGAGCGTTTTTTTTTTCTAAGCGTTTGTTTCGAATCACTTCGTGCTCAAATTATTTGCAATACGTGATGACCGAGAAAGGAATTTCATAAACAAAAAATCATTTCTCCTCTTTAATGTGGTTGAGGATTCACATAGTTGTATTCGTTAGGAATGAGAGGGGAGGGGGCAGGAAAGATTAGAAATAGAGCTTTAGGTTTATATTTGAAGTTGCAATCAGCCACATCTATATAAAAACGAACTTCATTGTTCATTCGTTAAGCATTGAAGTTAATTATTCAACTCGCACAATTTTCTTTCTTACTGAATTCTCTTTCAATGGAATTGTTATATGTTATTGTCTTTGTACCTCTCAAATTCCTCGTTGTAGTATTATTGCGGGGAATCGCTGACTGACGCACTTTATTGTCCTCGATTTGTGTGTGTGTATATATGTGTGTGTCATTTTGCGATGCGCTCATTTTCAACGATACTTTATGACATCACAGATGGAAATAGTCTCCAATGGCGTGGTGTGCACCTTCATGTGGCACCACCCCTTCGACCAGCACAACTACAGCCTCTTCGTCTTTGCAATTACAGGAGTTCGTCGATAAATTTAAGGGGATAGTATGGCTGCAATCGTAAACGTTATGCATATCGGAGGCTAATGTGGTATACAAGAGAAAGCATAGGATCACCTGTTCAAATTAAAGGTGGTAACACACCTTTATTAGCACTCGCGAGATGGAGTATATGAAAAATTGGCAATAATATGGGAAAGGAGAGGAATGATAGTAAATAGATTCACATTTGAAGAGAATGCTAAATGGATCGCACTCCATATATATTAATAATTTTCTTAAGTCAGCGTCTATTTGTTTAGTCTGCATCGTTGTATCGAAATATTTTTCAATTTTCTCAATTTTTCTTAATGAGATGTTGTGCTTATCGAATCGAGGAGAAACGAGAATTGGAAGCGACGCCTAGATAAACTCATATTTATTCTTTTATAGAAATCATTGCAACTTGTTTACGATTCTTCTTCGATAATTTGCTATTGTTGTTACCTTTAGAGCTTATAAATGAATCTTCAATGATTCATATTTTAGTTTGAATAGCATATTCGAAAATTCATGTGACATGATGACAGTATTTTCAATGAACGCATGATATTTTTTTCATTATTTGCGTTGTTCACAAAATATATAGGCAAAAAAGTTGGATGTGGGTACGAATGTAAACAATATTTGATCATCAAGTATGGAGTGGACACAGTGGTCTGCCCACTGTCCACTCTGTTGAGTGGTCACTTTTATTCTGATCTATAAACAGCGCGTGCCTTTCGTGTGGTGACAGTGTCCATTGTGTGTTGTGTTAAAAAACGATTTTTTTTTTGTTGTCGAATAGTTCGCGGATCATCGTTTGCGCAGTATTGTTTTCGTATCGCAGCACATCGGTATTGATAGAGGGCTGCTATGTGATGATTGCACTCCATTGTTATGTTTACATAACTTTTTTCATTTTTCTTACATACACATTCATCGAATGCAAAATTGTATAGTAAATGAGGGCTGAGAAATCGTTACTAGACAATAAGATTATATGAATCGGAGAGGATTATGTACGAAAAAGGAGAGAGGTTTGGGGGTGTAAACAATTCAATGAAGAGCAATGATCAAACATAATGTTCTAGCTAGGCAAGAACTTGGATATGCCAATAGCATTGAAATTGTATTTTATTTTATTCTCCACTTCAAGCGTATTTTTCACCAATTCCTCCAATTCTCCAATTCAAATTTCCATTGTTTTTATGCCTATATTTTTGGTGACCATTTATCATCGTTCTTCCTCTTTTCATTATGAATGGACGTTTTGGTATTCTTTTTTTTCCAGATATTTGTACTTTTATATGTTTGAACGTGTATGTGTTTCAGGTGCTCTCACTGCTTGACATACTACAACCGGCGAATCCACACTTTTTCCAAGAATTGTAAGTACTTGATGATTACATTCATTCATTTTGCATTTTCATATGCAAAAAAATTTCTTCACAGGTAACAATCGCTTTGGTATGTAATGTTGTACATATATTGATATTCACAAATAAGGGAGGTGATTTTATTCAGAATTTTATTCGATTCCACCTGATAATTATTTCTCATGTATCATAATCAAGCTTATATGACAATTTATGAACAGTTTCATTTATATTTATTGTTTTGGGTCTTATTTTTCGAGGGAATCTTTAATCTTCTTATTATTAAACATTTTTCCGTTCCATTTTTGAAAAAAAGCAACTTTTTCGTAAAAAAAAAACAATCACTGATCTGTGTGGCTATTGTTGAATGAGTGGGATGCCACTGTTGATGTTGGGGATGAAGGAAATGAAAGTGGAAACTTCTGGGATCGGGACGATTCAAAAAGAGAGCCCATCTGATCCAGCAACTGCATCGATATATTTCATTGAGTATTCTTCTTTTTTGAAGTCTCTTTGAAGCGATGTAATTTGAATAGTTTGCATTTTTCAGGTATGTCTTAACGGAACTAATGCAAAGCGATCTGCATAAAATCATAGTATCTCCTCAACCATTAACATCCGATCATGTGAAAGTGTTCGTCTATCAGATCCTCAGAGGTATATACTATGAGTGTTCCCTCATATTATGAACAGGTAGCGTGTAGATCATCTTTTCGAATAATTGCTAATTATGGTAAGGAATTATTTAGTGTGAGTTGTAAATGAGTTGTATCTGATATTGGTTCGTTTATACCGAAAATTTGTGGATATGGGGATCACAACTTATAGTAAGATGATTGCCTGGTGAATGAAAATTAACTGATAGGAAAAAGAAAATATGAGGATAATCTTTTAGCTAACAGTACTTCAATTGAGTAAAACTGGAGTGGAAGAAGGAGGGGTAGAGAGCGGAAGGATAGGAGGAAAGAAGAAATATATGTTCCACTTCATGCTTATATCCAATTTCAGGATTGAAATATCTTCATTCGGCAAATATCCTTCATAGAGATATAAAACCGGGCAATCTTCTTGTAAACAGTAATTGCATCCTCAAGGTAACAGTTCAACTTTTTTATTGTATCCTTTTTAGGCTTCAATTTCATTATGACATTTTAGGTTATTAGTGCATTATGCGCTCAAGGTCGGATCGGAACTTTTTTTGTTCTGATTTCGCCACAAACTAATGAGATTCATGTAAAGGGAGTGGTCATCAAGAGTGCTCAACTGGTCGTCTTCTCGAGACATGATTGATTTTTCTGGGAAAAATGTTCTGCAATCCTCGCTTACTTTTACTAGTCGACTTTTGAATGATAAATCATCCGAAGACTACTTTAGTTACATAATTCTTAGTTAAAATTTTGATTATGAGATGTTTTAAAACATTATATGAATTTTTTTTTTCAGTTCTCTCAATGAAATAAAGATCTTTTTGAATGCACATAACAATTTTGATAATGAAAAAAATTGACGTTTGAGTGATATCGGTCTCCCCAAAAATAGATCCATTTGAAGAAGANTATCGGTCTCCCCAAAAATAGATTCATTTGAAGAAGACGAAATCGATGATAACTTCTTGCCTCTTAAGATATTTGTTTGCTATGAGGATCGCAATAATTTTCATATTTTAGATATGCGATTTTGGTCTTGCGCGAATGTGGGATTCGCATGATCAGCAAAATATGACACACGAGGTGAGTGAATTTTTTAATCTTTTGAGCTAAAAATATTTTACTCGTTTTCTAAAATCTCTTTTCTTTTCTGATATCTTTTTTATTGAAACAAATCTTATTGAGGACAAAAATAGTGCTGAATTTTGAAAGATTTGAGAATGGTTTTTCGGAAAATATCTCAACAATTTCACTATTTCTGGAAAAAATCGGCTATGTTGTCGAGATGATTTCATATGGGGAACGTTTTTTTCGAAAAGGCGATTCTTCCAAAGAAACTGAATTTCTTTAGAGTTCACGTATGGCTCACCATAGATGTGTTATGATTGTTTGTTTTTGCATTTTTTTTGCAGTTGTAAACCTGTCATCGAATATATTAAGATTGAATTTAGGTATTTCGCGTTATCCTTTAATTTTTTATTATTTGAAAGATATATGAAAAGTTAATAATATGGAAGAGGAAATATATTTTACAGGTGGTAACGCAGTATTATCGTGCGCCAGAACTTCTAATGGGTGCACGTAGATATACAGGCGCGGTGGATGTATGGTCGGTTGGGTGCATTTTTGCTGAGTTGCTCGGTCGTAGGATTCTCTTCCAAGCACAAGGTCCAATTGAGCAGGTTCGATTTATAATCGATTGTGACTATCAAAGTTTGCAGCATTTGCAGTTTAAATCATTTTGCTCGCTCATTGGTAATTTACTTCTTTTATTAGTTGAAGTACTTTCTATAGTTAATCAACTTAGAATAGTGATATGATGATGCTAATAAAAGTGTTTTCATTTTCATTTCATTTTAAACATGGTGATTAATTTCTGTTTTTTCTGCTTTTATTTGCAATATTATAAGTTTAAATTTTATTTTCGTTGTTGTTTTTAAATGGGGTTATATTTTTTTAATATTTATTTCGATCAATTTATTTATTCATTTTATCTATTTGTTGTTGAATTATAGTTGAATATGATAATCGATCTACTTGGAACACCAAGTGCCGATGAGATGAAGAACGCTTGTGAGGGTGCTCGTAACCATGTGCTACGATCACCCTATAGACAACCGAACACAATGCGCTTATATAGCTTATCACATCAAGCAACGCATGAGGCAGTTCATCTACTCACGTCACTCCTCGTCTTTGATCCAGTAAGTTTCTAAGAGTAATATTTATAATAGCTTTACAATTTTTATTTTTTAAACAGCCTTCACTTTTGTTCCTTTTGAAAGGTAAAATATACCTTTATAGATTTATTTGCAATTTTGAAGTGTTTCGTTGTTTCTATATATATTTCTTTGCTAAGTGGCAATGTCAAAGTGTACTGAGAGATCTTTTCGTTGAATGAATCCTGCATGCCATCGAATATTCGAGCTCAACATTTATAACTGGCACTTCATGCCCTTCCAATACTTAAGCATTCTAGAAGGTGGAATTGTCGTAACATTTTGTTTGGTATATGGTGGTTGTTTTAGGTTTATTATAAATTAAGCATAAAGATAGCACCAGCTCGATGATAGAGAAGCTTTTAAAAATATAATAAATTGGTTAATAAATACAATTAGATAAATAAATAAATATTCGGAATGATATTGATTGATTGATTGTTGAGGACAAAAGGATCAATGTGGATGACGCTCTAGCGCATCCTTATTTAGAGGAGGGACGTATGCGTTTCCACTCATGTATGTGCAGCTGCTGCTATACAACACCCAGCAATAATCGCGTCTTCACAAATTCATTCGACCCCGTGGTGCGTATTTTTTTTAAACTTTCTTCAGGAATTCGAGCTTCACTTGTATTTTATTTATCCTTTAAATTCTTTTTGAACCGAAAAATGGTCGATTTTATAATGAAAGAGGGGAAGCTACAAGCGAATAAATAATTCTCATGAATCCACGTAGTTGATATTTAAAGAAAACGACAAATTATCAAAGAACTTTGGTATAGCAAAATCGAACACAGGAATATGTGGGTTTTTTTATTTCCTTTTCATGCAGTCGAATACAATTGGTAAAGAAAATAATTTATGAATGAAGTAGCGATGTATTTGAAGATAATATTTGAAAGTTCAATTTTATTTTAGCATATATTTCCAACATCTTTGAGTATATTGTCTGTAGTGATAAAAGAGTGCTGCAAGAGTTGGATGGCCATGCTAGGTGAATGGATGTTATCGTGTAGAGCGTTATCTGTGGGCGTTTTATAGGGCAAATCAAATGGTAGTGACAAGTGATCGCAGCATTGCAATGCACAAATTTTGGCTTGCACTTTTGGAAAGAGTATAGAAATGATTTTTAATGTTGCACTCTGAGTGGAATCGAGGGCGGACACAACGGATCGGTACCCTTTGCAATGGATTACATTCATTGTGCAATCCTGTTTTTTCTTCACTCAAGCCCACTTCCACTCTCTNTGTTTTTTCTTCCCTCAAGCCCACCTCCACTCTTTAACTCTTTTCAAAATTTTTTTCTCTTATCTTCTTTCTCCCTATTTTCCAAAATGTTCTCGAAATTGCTCTTTATAGTTCAAAGATTTCGTCTCCAAGTAAAGAATGAAGTAGTGGAGGAGCTCACTTCATCAGGTATACCTGTTCTAAGTCAAGGTGAAGAAATGGCACTTTTTGGTGATGAAGTCGAAGTACCCAATGAACTGAACTTTAGTTAACTAAATTGAAGCATATTGTGTACTGAAAGACAATTTATAGCACGAACAGCCATTCGACCCGAAATGGGAAAAGGAATTGTCACGTATGTCTATGTTCGATCTTCGTGATCGAATGTATAAATATGTGACCGAGCGAACGCCTCTCTTTGGAGTACCACTTTGCATTAACCCTAATTCGGCTGCCTACAAAAACTTTGCCAGGTAGTATTCATGCTTTCTTCGCTATATTTATTCATTTGAAGGATATTTTTCTCAAAACCAGACAGCGTTTATTTTGAAGTGTGTTGGTGATTGGAACCGAGCTTCGAAAGGATGCTTTACGTGTATAGTTGTAACTGTGCGGGTGGGGACGGTGGTATTTTCCGGTTGTAGAAGAGAGAGTTTCTATTTCAGCTGATTTAAGTCAACGTTCATTTTATCGTTCGGAATTCTGGTAATTGACAGAAAATATCCTTTCATATAAAATGGACACCTTTGTTGCATAACGTTCTACTCTAGAGCGATTCGTAGTGGATGGGTATCGACGCTTTTTTATTGTTGTTGATTGCCAATTGACTTCGAATATTTGAAGATAAGAAATCAGGTTTAGATTGTGGATAATATTAGCGACTAGTATCTTTCATTCGTCAACCACATTGATGTTGTTTTGTTGCAGCTCATCAGTGGCACAACCTTCTGAACTTCCTCCCTCACCGAACGCATGGGATTGATCATCATCGAATTACAGCAAAATGTTAGCGTCACGAAATGTTCCATTAAAAAAACTTGGAAGGCTAAGGCAGAATATAGAGCAGAAAGCCGTATTTTGAGAAAGAAAAAGGATTTCTGCTATTCCACGAATGTTTCATTTCTTCCTCTGGATAACCGACATTCAAGTGAGGAATTTACCACATCTTATTTTATACTGTTATGGTTTATACTATAAAAGATATGCCTATTGGCTTATCTGCAAGCCTTAGATTCTTAGTTCATTCATTCACCCACTATATGAGGCACCTCATCTCATTTTCCGATGGAAGTGTTTGTTTTTTCGAGTAGATATGTGTTGCTCTTTTTTTGCTATTTTATAACTTGATGCAATGCTCTTTAATTAGCAGATATCCGTTTTTTTGTGATCCTGTTCGAATGTGTGCGATTAGCGAATGAAAAAAAAATCGCTTTTTTTCAACTTTAAAAAAGGTTTAAAAAGTTTTTGCATTTTGGGAATTTCTCCGGCAAAGGTAACTCTGAAAGTCAGTGAAGTTGTTGGCGAATTTTTCTTTTCTGGATGATTGATTGCAAAGAATTGAAGTAAATAAAGATTCCGATATAGTTCTTTTCATTTGAGGAAATTGTTTATTAAAATTGTTACATCGAAGGGGATCAACAAAGTGTTTCTGAATTCGACACTATCGAATTGATGGTGTGATGTTTAGTGGAATCGAATTGGCTTTTTGGTGAGAGTGACATTGCTGTGGTCGCAATGCATCTCACATCACTACTCCTCTCAAGTCTTTCAAATTATTTATTTTTATTATTTCCTTCTTCAGTTGTACTTTTTATCGTTGCCGCACTTTACACACTGCATTGTATATTGTTTTCAAGCACGCACATCGTTTGTTGTGCATAACTGTTTCGGTTGTGTTGTTTGTTTACAATTGGGTACATAGCATCTGTTGCTGCATATGTAATCTTTTTGAGCAACCTAATGAGCCACTTGATATACGTTGATGAAATTAAGCCGCTAAAGTAATTAGTTAAGTCATGTTATTAAAAATAAAACAAGAAGTACTTCAGAAAATGATTCACTGTTGTTTCGACAGCACATATTTCTTGTTGATAGGGATAAGTACATTTGTATGAGTGTTTTTATGTAGGAGATGGAGGGCAGTAGAGGTAGGTGTTGTTTGGGGCCGACAATGAGCTATTATCTTGGTGAGGTGTGGGGTGAGCATTGTTTCATTCTCACTCCTCATTCCATTCTTCTCAGCGGTGCATTTGTTGATGTATGCGTATTGATATTCAACGGTGCTTTACAATCACGTTATCGATGATGATTCTAACGCAAATTTCTCTTCGATTGTTTTTTTATTTATGTCTTTGTTTCACGTTTTATTGGATCAAATTGCAGTGGATGTTTGATTGAGATTCCATTATTTCTTATTTCTCATTTAAGAGAATTTACAAAAAAATTTTTGGGGTTACAAGTTGGGTTCTATATTGGTATTGGCAACTAAATGATTGAAATATAAATTAGAGATTTGCTGCTTACTTCTCGAGAAGTGAGGAGTTTATCGATTGTGCCTACATATGTACTGATTGTTGTGCTATAGATTCAAGTTGCCCGCTTTATGAGAGTGACACTCATTGCCCCAAACTATAGCCATAATGTTGACCATATTGCTTGCTCCGTGAATTGTCTTTCGATGCCGTTGCTGCCCGCGCTAATGGCAGTTGTCGTCGTATGAATAGCACTCAACTCTTTACCTCTTTCTATCTGTCTCTCATTTTTTTTCGACAACTGTTTCATGTTTTTATACTTCTGGGCAGTCTCCCTCAATTGAAAAAAAAAATAGACAAATGCCAATTTTTTGTTCAAACAGATTGACTAACTTAAAGATTGCTGAAGAAGAAAGAACTAAGACTTTAATGATTAGATGCTGCCCCACCACTCATTAACGTTGAAATTCCATTGACGGACGGTTAGAATGAAAATTCGATGGTAACAGATTTGTTGAGAGACATATTGAAAGGGAGAGGTACTGCCCATTTGTTGATGATTTATTCTGTGGTGTGTATGCTGTGGCTTAAAAAGATGAATTCTGAGAAAGTTGCAACTTTTTTTGTTCACCTCTATCGACTATTCACTGCCACTGCTTTTTATATGCGTTTTAAACGCCGAATATTATTGCCCGCATCATGGGCTTTCGTATATTTTTATTTTCAGCGATTATTTCAATTTGCCTATATTGTCTTTCGCTGATTTTCACATCTGCCACTCAGCAAGCAAATCTGATGCACACATATTTTGCGCACGTTGACGATCGATTCTCAACATACAATTATTTCTCTCTATTAGAATATATAGATTTCTTTATTGCTTCCTCAATGAAGTGAAATTTTATGAGACATCTGAATAATGAAATAGATTCGATTAAATCTCTATCATTTGTTTTCATCGATGAGGACGTTTAATGACAACTTATTCAGATAGCTTGTTATTGGGAGTGCTTCATTTCGGATCAATATCATTCGTTTGTAATTACAGTCAAATTTGTCAACTACATGATTTGTGAAGCTTTTTTTTTTTTTTGAAATTGTTTTAAAAGAAGCATGTATGGCATAGTTTTGATTTGTTGAAGTGCAATAACTGATATATAATTGTTGCATTTTTTTTTTTCTTTTAGCAATCAAACAATTCGAAACACATTGCAAATAATTCTTTTTCTCATTGCATTCTAGATTTTAATGATTATTTACGATGAGCTTGGAGATTTGATAATTATTTGCAACATTGTTTTTTTTTCTTTGCAATTGCAATTGCAGCAGCAATAAAGCTTCACAATTAATTATTGTTGTTGATTGTGTTTAATTTTTATTCATCTGAGTCATGTATCTTCTACTAATTGAGCAATGTGTTTTTTTTTTGTTTACTCAAGAAACAATAATAGTGCTTTTTCTAAAGTGTTTGACGAAACGCCTTTCTATTTATATTTTTTGCCATGTTGTTGAATTATCTCTCATAATTTGGCTGCCAAGTGTATATAGGTGGAGAGTTGATCGATCCATCGATAAGTTGGAATCATCACTCTAACGCAATTTATTCAGCAAATGCCTCGAGTGTTTCTATTGTATCGGATTGAATGTTTAGCTACTTGCGGTCTTCAATCAATCTGTACTTGTATCTTCCGTATGATGATTGAAAATCAAAACAACAATCCGCAAGGAAACGAACTAAATGAAACTTGTAGTCGATATTGAATGAAACCTTCTGTTTCTTCCTCGATCAGTTTGTTCTCGTATACATCAATGAGTATGAATCTGTTGAATATGCCTATGTGCACAATTCAAACTTCCAAAAAAATATTTCTCTCATTAAACTTATGTGTGTACCTACTTTATGATGCCAATAAACTGTTTTTAATCAGCCTCATTTTTACTCGGATTAGCCAAGTTGACAGCTTCTTCCATTGTGATATATCGAAATGGAGAAGTAAACACTTTATGAGTAGGCGCGAAATGTGTTTTTTTGCAATTTTTATGGTTGGGCTAATCGCATATATAAGTTATTCGGAAAGCTAATAGGGACTTAATGACGTATGCGTTCACGGAATTGACCAGTTATGTATGTCCTGTGGGGTTCATTTTTCCCTACTTCCAGGTTTGAATTATAGAGTGCGGTTAGAGCATCGATTAAGTTGCCCTTGATGGTAACCAGGTGCGGCTTGCTTATGTTATTTGTCGGTTGAAACCACTTTGAGGACGGCAAGACATAAATACCTACGGGTACGGATGAAGGTGCTTGAGGGTACCTCAAGTTGGAAGATTTAGAATCGTCTATGAAGATAACAAGAGCAAAAAGGGTTGAGAGGTTTATGAGGTGCTGAATGAGCGTCAACCGGTTGTGATTTGTCGATTCGTTGAAGTTCAGCTCTTTAAAATACGATTGAGCCGGTTCTCTTCCATACGGGCTTTGTTGATCCAGTGAAACTAGAATCGGAGAGCAAAATACGATGCCGTTTAGGGCAAGTTGTCGAATGTGATATACACTTTTTAAATTTTTATTTCTGCTTTGAAGTGATGGGATCCAAACTGGGATCGATTTGTGTTCGTTTAACATCAGCGAGCATATATATCGACTAATATTTATGCAAGCACTTGTACCTCAGTTACTGTAGTTTATAGTTAAACCATACTGATCACTGCAATCTCAATTTATAAATCCTCAGGTTTATTTGCTATTATGAAAATATGGAGCATAACTGAACATTATATGCAATTTTGCCGTCCTATCGCTGCCATAACGATTAAATAAAGCTTTTTTTAATTGAAATGCTTTACAGTACATAAAATAACACAAAAATTTGCATATTTTCTGTCCAATAGATGTTTTTATAGAGAGCTATTCTATAGCTTCATTTTGAAATTTATTTATGCCTTGGGTGGCTTACTGACTCGAAATGTCTGATAGAAGTACTCGTAAGGTGGTGCGGTTAAACGAGAAGGATATTGTTGCTGAGTGGAGAGTTGTACGTAAATTAGGAGAGGGTGGATGTGGTGTTGTTTTCGAAGTGTGTTCTTTGGTGAGTTGATATTTTCGATGAGGGAATGCATTTGAAAATTAGCATATTTATTGCGTGTAAGTGAAGCACAATGTAGATACTTTAAATAAGGCCCTCAATGTATTGAGTGTTGAAAATATAGAATCACAATAATGATAAGAGGTTATCATGTCAATGCGCTTCACAGATTTCATTTTTTTTTTTCATTGATTATTGATTTTGAAATGCAAAAAATGATTGTGAAATGGAGACATTCGTATTGATACAAATAAGTTTGGAGGCGAAATATGAGGGAATTTGAAAATAGATTCTATAGAGGAGCTAAAAAAAAAAAAAAAATTAGTGCAATAACTTTTGGCGAAATCATGTTTTTTAGTTACTAAATGAAAGAGCTAACAACTCTATTGGATAAACGCAAACATTTGAACTAGATTCCTATTTACATTCTGATGATAATCTATATTCTCACGCGATGAAATGTTGGCTATGTGGTAATTTCATTGTGACTACTCGATGTCGCATCAAAATTCAATAGCCTAATCTTTGGAGGAAACATCCACCATTTAGTTCGCAACTAATCGTTTATAATTTTCTAACTAAGAAGAGAATTAAGAAAAAAAAATCACTAAAATGAACACTAGATATTATAGAGAAGAAGATTTTTGTTCACTAGAACATTCCTATATCATTTTATTGTATAGAATAATTGTAG
>JAAVTS010002220.1:0-14616 GCA_022845575.1 Baylisascaris ailuri | reverse complement strand
GGGTGGGGGGGGAGGTTACGAATCGACCACTAGTTCATACATTATTCGAGGCAGTCCTTATCAGAGAGTATGCTCTTACGGGAAGATATAATAGAGGGTTAAGGTGAGAGGTCACCACCAGGTGTCACCATCAGATGAGTTGCATGAAGATGTTTTTTGATGTTTTATAAATTCTGCAAATATTTATGTTTTAAAAAATGCATTATTGCAGCCAGTCGCCGATGGTGAACCACGATATATAATAAATTTAGCGGTCGGTGATGTTAATGGCTCTTCGTCAACTTCTAACTATTGTATGATAGTTTTCTTCATTTCACATCACATTTTTATATATATTTGAAGGCAGAGAAATTTATTTCCAATTTATGAATTATATTTGCCTATTTTAGATTTATGTTTTGCATCATAGATTTGGTCAAGAGTAATTTTGGTGATAGATTTTATAGTTTATTTTTCTTTCACAGAAATAGCCCTTTGAAAAATGTTTGTTTGCTGAAGGTATATTTTTATTTTTATTTTTTTTTCTCATTTTCATTTTCATTCACGTTTATATTTATATTCGTATTCATATTTATATTTATGCATTTATATATTTATTTATTTGTTTATTTATTTATTTATTTATTCGTTCATTCGTTTTGTACATTTATATATTCATATATTTCGATTTTTTTCAGAAAGAAAAAGATAAGTGGCTGAATTTTTCAGCAGGATTGATTGAGGTTTCACGCATATTTAATTTTGAAGTAGGAGGGAGAAAATTTCTTCAATATTTTCAACTTTCAACCATCGTTGATTGCGACATCTTCGTCATATGCATGCGTTCCATGGTCGTGTTTATGTATTTTAAATTTGCTCATTCAAACTCCAAATTTTCGCTCGTTTAGAATTCAATTCTTGTCTCTCATATAATTGTAATCAAGTTGGAGTCAATTTTTTAGCATAATTAAGTTAAGTTCTCAACTTGTTGGCGACAAATTTTGCATTTTGATGTGTTTTTCTTGGGTTGTTATTCATTTCTTTGAATATTTGACTCTCATTCATTTAATTTTCTTTTAATAGGTGAAACTAATCTATCACAACGAATTCAAAATGATGAGCCAACGGATATATGGCGACGAAGAAATTATCAGGTTTGTTTACGATAAAGCTTGCATTTGTATATTAGCATTATATGGCAATAAAAGAAAAAAATTTTACGACTCTTTTTCAGGAAAAATTCTTGAAATTTATCGAAAAAACTTCCTGAACTATAAATTTTAAAGGCATTCTCTCGAGAAATATGTAAAAAAAATTCAACATTTATTAAATCTTTAGGTCAGATGAGTAAAAAAATACTGAATGCTGAATTTAAAAAAAAAAGATGAACAGTATAGTGAATCAAAAAATCTTCGGATACTATCATATTTAAGCTCTATTTTTTATATCTTTACAAATTCTTGTTATTTTTTTTATTGTTGGCGAGTATTATAGGTGGGTTCGATGTTAATAAGTTGAAGGATTCATGCTGCAGTTTTGAGTTGATTACTCGATTATGAATGACTAATGGAAGTCTTTCTCTCCAATAAGAAGAATAACAATTGTGAAAATCAACCGTTGAAATTTACGAAATTTTAGCGCTCAAATCTATTCATTCAACTGTGTTGTCTTGCATCTATACATAAATAGTTTTAGACGACTAAATCAAATTATATAAAATCTTTAAAACATGATATATCAAAACATTTGTGCCAATTATTTCATTCATTATTATATACAATCAAATAGTTTTCGTTTGTTTACGTTGTTTAATTTTTTTTCAGCATAGTGAATCGAGTGAATCACAAGATAGTGGACGTTTTAAAGGTTTACGTAAAAGTTGGCAACGTTCATTTGGTGCATTGCTAAGTCGCAAAACACCAATAGAAGTTGCACGTTTCTAAATGCCTCATTATATATTTTTTCACTGATTTTGTTTTTTTTTTAGACGCCATTGTTATCGAGGGAATTTCCATTTTTTTAACTTTCGCATTTTTCTTATCTTTCTTTTCCCCGGTGAACCATATTTTATTCTTTTAGTTGTTAGTTTGCATTATTTATAAGGTGGTTTCTTTAAGAAACTAAACTTAACACTAAAATTTTTTGGGTAAAAGTTTTTGAAAAATTTCCACAATTTTTTTCTCAAAAATTCACTTTATTGGATCATTATTTCTTTTCATTAAGTTCAACTTTCAACCTGTTGCTGCCTGTTTATTGTAAGTTGTTTCGTTAGTTGTTCTATCACATTTCTTTTCTATATTTCTATCGTTTTAACATTTGTAGCTTTGTTATTTAGTATAGTTATTATTTGTTTAGTTGTATGTTATTATTTGTAAATTTGCATTCAAATAATTGTTACTGATGAATATGTGAATATCATAAGTTATGATTTTATATTACATGGATTATATTTTATCTTATAGTACTTATGTTTTTCAAATTACTATTGTTGTACTTCGTAAAGTAATACGTTAAATCGATACAATTTATAAGCAAACTAATGAGATATTTGCCTATTAGTTAAGCATCTCATTGGTTATGTTATCATTGTCTTTTCGAATATTCTCATATAGAATAGCTTTTGAAAGATGATGAGCAAAATGAAATGTTAGATACTTATATAAGATGTCGTGCGATCGTTATGTGGAGTTCTTTTCTATTTTATTAATTGAATCGTAGCACAAAAATTTAGATTGCTTTAAGTTTAGATTAAAAAGCGATCAGCTATATTACTGGGAATTGTGATCCGCATAAATCAAATCGCTTATTAAAACTCATGTAAATTCTTCGTTCATTAAATCCCTCATAACATTCGTTTCAGATAACCCACTAAAGATAATTTGCAACTTTCTTTTGATTTTAACTGAAGCAATCGTTGCGATTATTTAAGTTACGAGATAAGATCGAGGTCTAATTCGATATACCTCTTCTTTTTTACCTTTGTATTCATAGCGGAAGCAGTTTTTTTGTTTCGAATAGAACCATTCGTTTGCATTCCATGCTATGATTTTTTTTTTTTAAATTTCGAATAATTCACCACTAAAAAACTTTGTAAATTTTCTAAGCGAATTACAGGTTCCCCCACTTTACCTTTTTTCATCTGCCATTGCTTTTAACAAGTCCAGCTATCGGTCGACGATTCGCACCTTTTATTCTTTTTTTGTTTTATTTGTTTTTGAAGTGCAATTGTGGAAGTATAGAAAAAATTCGTTGCTATCCAGACCTGATATTCATTTTCCCTTCCTTAGGCAAATATTAACGAAAATTTTTTATAGATTCTTTTCTTTTCAGTGAATGAATAGGCTGACGTTTTAATTGCGCATTTTTAACGGTTCCAAAGTATTTTACATTTTTGAAGGGGTAATCAAAATAAAAATTTTTATAATTAAGAATAAAATTTTAGTAAATATCTACTTGTCTGTGAGCCATTCTTTCATAGGTGATTGTAACGAGAATTTCAGATAGATGAGAAGGGGGGGGGGGGGGGGGGGGGAAGGGGGGAAAGGGATGACTACGTGAAATGAAGGCAGTAAGGTATTGTTTCATCGAAATGAGTTGATTTAATTGCTGCTTTAGCGCAATAATTGTGTTAAGGACAGTGTTTGATGATGTTGGTCTCGTATTCTCATTCATATTTCTTTGTTATTCGAATGTTCCGATAAATTATCGTTGTTTTTTTCGTTTGTTTTTTTTTTTTTTGGTTTTATCTGTATGTTTTTATTTGAGGTGCCAATTCGTCTCTTATCGCTTTTCAAGATTTTTCGTCGACGTTTATAGTAAGCTTCGTTGTATGTAAATTTCATGCAATTTACATATAAATTATCTTCAGACTATGAGTCTAGAAACATTGACCTTCGTATACTGAGTGACCTGTTTCAGGTGGCCTACAAAATGACCAACTAGCATGTCACTGAGATTCTCTAGAAGACACTTTACAGGACCAATTCATTCAGAGACCACCCATTCATGGCTCACATTCTCGAGGTTTCAAATGTAGCAGCTCGGGTTGAGAGGGGTGATGTGGAGAGAGGTTCAGGAAGTAGATTATCACAAGCTTGAATTGCATTTAAAAATTTGTGTGATTTCAGAGTTGCTATTCACTTTGTACTGTCGCGCATCAATGAGCTTAACATAGTATCATCAATTTTACGTGCCCTCCATTAATTGAGAGGCATTGTGTTATATTTTTAGAATATGTGTTATAAAATTTTTTTTGAGTTATTATCGTAAAATTGCAATAGTGTGTTATAATCACTTATGGAAAATTTGTTGTAAATTTTTACGCTACAAGAAGTTGTGTTATAAAATTCTTTTATTTATTTATTTTTTCGATATTTAAATCAAATCTCTGAAAGCAAATAGGCGCAGATTCATTAAGCAAATATGCAATGTGTGGTGCAAAATTCCAGATTCAGATTATTTTTCAAAACCACTTCAAAATTTTTACATTCATTTCCCTATTGCCACATTTGTAAATTTTCACGTATTGCTCAGTAGAGGGGATGATTCGTCGCCTGTTGTCGTCCTTCACAGGTATAGGAAATTACTGCAAATTTGGGCAGTAATTTATAAGATGAGGTATGAATTTGCATATGATAGAGGTGAAGAAATTGTATGGTATAGCGTATTTCAATATAGTATGCGGTGATGACTAGAAAAAATGAATTCGTTGAGTAGTTATAGATTTCATTCATGCTCGTTATGGAATGAATGCTTCACATAGATAGTCGAGTAAATTGCTGAACTCAACATAACTTCATATATAAAGATTTTTTTTTCATTTCTTTATTGAATAATATTTCTTCACGTTTATAAATAAAATTTCATTAAATATGCAAATTTACGCATGATTTATAATATGCAAATGAGGAGTTAAAAAATTTGCAAATTCGCGTGATCAAAATTTTAAATGATAATTTTAGAGTGAATATACTTGGTTGAATTATTGAAAAGCATTTGCATTAATGAGTCCAGCCATTTCATGAACAATATTTTCAATCATCATCGATTGTGCGGTTTCTTCGAGACGTCGTTTTGGATCGAGACGTCCCACTTTGTTTACTTCAACTTCTTTACTTTTCTTATTTTTCTGGGTCTCTTCATTCGCAACTTCCTATTAATTTAGATGATATTGTAATCCTATATTAATAGAAAACAATATTCATACTCATAATTAAGTTGGGACACATAGTTTAGAGATAAAATTTTGAATATTCTAGATCACAGCAATTTATGATCTAAAACACGAATTTTCGATAGATACTTGAGGGATTTTTTTTTCAAAGAGTTTTCTAAGAAAAGACTTAGAATTTATCATTAATCGATGTAAGAATGAAAGTATTTTTTTGCAGTTTTTTATTTTTTTCTAAGGGAGAGAGGGATATTTGAAAACTTGAAAGTGAACCAAAAAAAAAATGCAACAAAATATGAAATATTTTCCCTAAAATTTCAATCATATAACCATAATGTAAAATACCTTAGTGTAAAGTTTAATAAGTTTAACCATCTCAAGCATATTTTTATGGTTACGTTTTGCCACTTCAGCATACTCGTCATGCATTAAACCTTCGGCCCAATTCATTTGATGCAAACATTGAAGCATCTTCTGCTCTTGTGGTGTTGGTTTAAAGCTGATCGTTACCGAATAATATCTGCAATGAGTGAATGCATTTAAAGACAGACGACTGTCACTATTGAATTAACGATTTTTATTGAAATATCGGATGTAAAATTAACAAAATGAAAGCTCTTTTCTATATTAAGAAATCGTTTCAACGAAAACCATAGTCACTTTCGTCATTACATTGGCATCACTAATAAGTAAATGGTATACAAAGAGGGTGGATGGGAGGGGGGGGGGGNGGGGTGGAGGCTGAAGGAATCAAAATGAAGGAGATGGAAAATTCATAAAATAGTCTAATAAGTAAGTTGATTTCAGTTGTGAATGCTATGTAATTACAGTATAGCTTGTACATATTCCACTCGAGATAATTACAGTATAATTATTTTGTTCAATTACAGTATATTATGCGGAAGTATGCAAAATGAGACAAAAAATAGCATGATTTGGTGGAGACACAAATGCCCAACAGATATTAGTTCTCAAAGATGGCAAGGTACGATAGAGTGTTATAAATCATCTGTGTCTGCCATAAATTATACTGTTTTCTACCGTATTTATATTTCTACATGCCTATATGCCCTTTCATTCCTAATACCTTAATGGAGTTTATACTGTAATTTTTTTCAACAATGAAGAGCAATATTTTTCTAGTGGTTTAATATTTCGAAGCATACGAATATTTTTACGTTCTGCCAAGCCCATGAAGAGCTTCAACGATAGTATGCTTCACTAGATGCCCAAGGTTTGACGTCGTTTGTCGTGACTCCTCAGTTGGTGTGAATGTTTTCTGTGCACCTTCCGGAAATCCAATATCCATCGCTTGCATACCAATCGTGCGGAAAGCATCGATCACTACCTATATCGTTTGGCAGCTTAATATCTAATATGATATCTTAACACATCAAATATATATATATATATATATATATATATATATATATCCTGAAGAGTACATCCTGAACTTTTTGCGATTGGCTTATCGCTATGAAACGAAGAGTGGGCACAATTTAGACTCTATAGACAAGAATAAGCTTTACCTCACCTTTCAACGAATACCCTTCAGCCTCTTTCATCTGATTAAACGGACATTAAAATATCCGCGAGTAGAAATACGTTCCTTCCTATTATATATTACAGATCAACGCAATAATATTATAGTGCAAATAACATTAAGAAAGAATAGCCGAACCTTGCCTTTAACCGATTGAATGGGATCAACGACAACAGCGATTGCACGCTCACTAAGTGCCTCGAAACTTTTTTGTGTGGCGACATCAACACTCGATAGCCAACAACCGAATCCAGGATGTGAGTGATACCATCCGACGACCATCTCCGTACGACATACTCGATTCAACATATCGAGCATCTTTGTTTGATAGACTGGATCCACTGCTTCCACCGATACCCCCTAAAGCTCATACTTAGAATCTATGCTGAGCTTCGACTCTTCAAACTTAAATTCAGGCTCAAGCTGTGGTTTTCTCCATTGCTAAAATTTTCTACGTATGCTCAATCAATAACGAGCAAAATTCTGATAGATTTATTAAACGTTTGACTATGAAGGCAAACTACTTAATAAGTTAAAAAAAGGAGTGCAAATAAAAATATGGTGTTTAATAATGCAATTTTCGGAAAGTCTAAAGACTAAACTATAAGATACAACTGGTCACGGAACTTCGTTCTCCTTTACTTCGAGTAATAACAGAAAGATTATAGGGACCTGGATGATCCACATATGTGGAACCAAAGCTTTTATCTCATATTCGTTTAAGGCGATGGGATTCTATGCGTACTTCACCTAAGCACAATTGTGTAGGCCTTGAGGGCTCATATTCTTGCCCCAATCTCCCTCCGGCTACCCTCTTCCCCTTTCTGCTATGAAGCTACATAAAAAAGGAAAGAATTCAAAAAAGAAAAAAGAAAGAAAACGAACTGTTCCAGATTGTGGCATCGCAAAAACATCAACCACATTCACGGTGTAATCGTCTACAAATTCGCCAAGCATTAAGCCCATCACCTAAATGATTATTGCCAAATAAATCAAATAAGCTCCAATAGTTAATATCAAATAATAGAACAGGACATGAATATAGAGCAGTAGGAAACAATGAGTTCGGTTAATCGGAAGTTCTTATGGATTCCAGAAAAAAATTTTTTTCAATTTTTTGAAAATCCAGCTTCATCTTTTTTCAAAAAAAAAAAAAAAACTTTCGCCGACTCAATTACTATAGAAAAATATATTCAACCTCCATTGGAACACCGGCACGACCATGACGAAGCATTTTTAGCAATGCAAGTGATGAGATATAAACTGTTTCACTAGTATCCGGATGACGTAGTACATCCTCAGGAGGTGCTCTCGAGATGAACTGCAATCGATTTTGCATTTGAAAATGAATGCCAAAATTTTGTTGATTAACGCTCAATAAGTTCGATTCATTCTCGTAGAAGAGTTGTCACTTTAAAAAAATTTTTTTTCTAGATTGAAGGACACTTTTTCAAGACTTACTGAAATTTTTTTTTGCTGGTGATTAAATTGACTCACTTTATCTGCATCTTCACCCCCTTCACCTTCTCCTAGGAGCTGATAAAAAAGAGCGCAAAATTCATTCCTCACTGGGCTCTTTTCTTCGATTACAGGCCTTACAATGCTATTGATGTTACTGATAAAGCATTAAGCTGGTCTTATCTTCGTGGTTCTTTCAAAATTATTAGCTGATAAAGGTTTCCTCGAATATTTTTTCGAAATATTTTTGAGTATTTTTCGATTATTGATTATTTTTAAGGTTTTTTGAGCACTTATAATTTAAATCACTGAATGAGATGATCAATGAATGATTGCAAAATATTTAGAGCACTAAAATATACCATTTTATTTAATTTAAATGCCATTATGAATGAATAAGCACTTTTGCCATTTCTATATCTCGCATATCATTTTCAATTTGAATAAGCAAAGGCAGATGTCTTTTTTAAAATATTTTGGATTATTAGATTATGGAAAATAATAAAAGAGCTAAGAAAAGGAAAATGAAAAAACTAGCAATAATATTGACTAACATTAGGGAAACCACTAAGTCGAAGAAGTCGATCCATTTGTTTGTTTGCTTCGACAATCGACCGATCCCTATTGATAAACAAACACCAAATAGCGTGCACAACAATTGTTTTACGACTACTGCAATAACAAAATGCAATTTTAGAAGATCAAATTGCAATATGCGCAAATTTTTTCGCATCAAATATTGCAAATTTCGCATGCGATTTCAATAATTTGGCAATATTCGATTGCAAATTTTTTGAAGATATCTATAATGCGTTAATTGAATTCAACGTATTATATGATAAAAATTTAAACGATTGATGATCTTTCAATCACTTATCATACGAAACAAATTTGCATATAGGTTTCATCTCATTTGAATGACTACCAACTTCGCATCGCGATAAACATGTTGTCTACAGATGTAAATCGATCAAAGATTTCCCTATATATTCAAAATCGAACAAGCCCGAATATGCGCAAATGCTCGCAAGTTGGTTGATAGGTTTGCTAATCAAGTTATGTAAATTTGAATTTGTTATGCAAATTTTTAAAATTTATAATCAATATTTGAACATGTTATGGCATTAAGAAACATCACTAACGAGTCATATAAAAGCGCCTATCATGCAAATCATATGATTTGCGTGGATTGATTCGTTAATAGATGCATTCATCTATGAGAACATCTATGACTGCTAATTCATTCATTGTAAACGTTTATTTGGGGACAGTAATTTATAAGTTAATTGATTTTTTATTGATTTTTTGATCAAATTTTTGATCAATTTTTCGATCAATTTACTGATCTTTTTTTTTTTTTTTTTGAGTTCATAGTTCAGAAACATTCCGAATGCTTTCATCTCTATATAGGTGACTCTTTTAATCGACATTGATCTATTGAGGCGATGATCCATCAGCTAAATTATGTCGATCATTGTTCTATACAAATATCTAAGATATTATGTTATAATGCTTTTTTATTCGGATCGTTTATTTAGCAATCGTTACTGCAAAAATAATTCATATAATATTAAGTGCAGAAACTTGAAATATACAGAAATTGCTAAATGAATATTGGCTGATGCAGCCTATATGAACATATGAATCCCCCTCCCTCCTCCCAACCCCCCTCCTAGGGCAATTTATATCAATTCCAAAAGATATTCGAAAAATTCCAAAACGATTAGAACTACAATTCCTATACTGTAATTACTTAGTAGTAACAATACTGAATCATAGAGAAAATCCATCAATCATTCGATTTCAATGGCCAAAAAAAACATGAAATATTTCAAATTTTCGTCCAACGAAATCAACACTAACAGATGCTAAAAAATATTCTGTTTAGCCAATAAACTAGCTGATAGATATTGTTTCCAATTCAAATTTTTCATTTTATTTTTTGAATAAGAAAACTTAATTCCGATTCTTCTCGTAATAATAAATTCTTTATCGTGTTACTAAGTCGAATAAATTTTCTAAAACAATTGTACTTAATAGTAAACAATATAAAAACAAAAAAAACAATTCAAATAATATAAGATTTAAATAACCAATTACAATCATAGCTAATTTCACTAAAGGAAATTACAAGATGCGAGTATCATTTAAAAAAAAGTGACAAAAATATAAAATCACCGAATAAATAGACTTTCAAAGATCATCTTATTTAACATAAAGTGAATAATGGCCTCTATTAATGACTGGCCTCTTTTCATAGGATAAAGAAAAGCCAAATGATCGTTACACGATCTCTGCTATCAATACCATTTCCTATCGTTTCGCAACGACTGCTATATGCTTATGACTACTAATTTTCGCATTTTTGTGTTAATGATCCAGAAAATTCACCGGAGCATTCCAAGAGTACCCGGAGCTGGCTCCAACGGTTCAAGAATCATTCGCACGCTACGAACATTGGCCAATTTTTAACTATACTCAACAAGAATTAAGTAGTTTTTCGGCGAGAAAAACGAATCGACCAAATGCCTCGATTCAAGAGGCACACTTTAACTAATTGGACCTCCTTTCCCCTTCTCTTTTCTTCCCAAATTCTCTCATCTTAAAAAATTTTCCTCCATTGTTCATAGCATTTAGATATAAAGTTCCTCTCAAACTGCAAACAAAATGGGGATTCTCTCAAAGAATCTAATTAATAAACATAAGAATTACTCATATTTCGAAAAGAAAAGACTATAAAAATTCAAAAATTAAGTATCACAATGACAGCAAATATATTTAAACTATATGAAAACTAAATGTAACAGCAATACTAATATCGTAAGTTAATATCTTTATAGATGCTTTCTCTTCACTTCAGCTTGCAATTATTGCATCCTAAAGAAGATATAGCTATCAATTTAGAAAAAAATTGCTTTAAACAAGCCACATTCTATTCTTCTTCCTCACCCCTCCCCTTAACTCTTCTCCTTTTACTTGCGGCCAAATCATCGATTAATTAGATTTTTTTTTTTTTTTTTTTTGCTAGAAAGAAAGAGAGGTAGTGAAAAAAAAGACATAGAAAGAAACTAATTAAAAAATGATACTTTATTTCAGAAAGAAAAGCAGCAGATGAAGAAAAAAAGAAGTAATTTGTTTGGCTAAATTAGTAGAAATATACAGCAATTACGATCTATGCAAATTTTAAACAGGCAAATATTGAGTGATCTTCTAATGCACTCAACATAATTTGCTAATAACAAATAATATATAGCAAATGTGAAGAAAAAAAAGAAAGAAGCAACAACAATGGAAACGAAAACCCGAAGAAGAGATGTGAAACTATTGAACATCCGATATTGAGATGCCAGAATTGGTGCCGAATTATACCGTTAACGCTGCATCAGGATATTCAGAATCCGATAGAGACCTTTCTGTTTGAAGAAGTTGAACTCTGAAACGTTATCGACGATTACGAATACTCAAAATGTCTCATTCATAAAACAAAATATTTGCACATTAATAAATAGTTGGCAAATTAAAGCACAAAGGATTGAATTATTGGTATGTTATTCGCTTCATTCAGCAGAAAATTCGGTTCAGTTGACATAAAAGACGAAAATAATACAATCCCTTTCCCCCCAACTTCAAGGTTTTTGATCACGAAAATACTAAGAGTTAACGTTTGAAGAAGATGGATGATCTTAATTTCCGATGCCATATTGCGCTATGATATCAGTAATACAATCTCTTCTATCGATAAATCTGAACTTAATAGCTAACATCAATCACAGTAGCATTTCTATTCGACTGAATTTCAAATCAGCAACACAACAACGACAAGAGGTATGCGTGACACAATACAACAGAAAGCCACAGGGATCAAACATGATCGACTAAAAAAAATCAATAAGCGATCGGAATTCGATTAATGCAATCAATGAACAAAAATTCTCGCAAAAAATAAAATCGTGCAAGCGGAAAGCAGATTAGAAAAAACACACCTTATCTCTACCTGCAATTAAAATTCAGCTCAAGGAACTTCTGCCGAAATTATCTCTCCCAAACAGCATGGCAACTACGATAAACACAACGATCAAGAAAACGGAAGTGGCTCATAATTTACTCCCTCTCTCCCTTTCCATAAAACTTCATCAAAACAAAAACTTGAACGGCTTATAGTTGTGCTTCTGGAAACCTAACGTAACGCTAAATAATGCTCTAAAAATAGAGATTTTATGCATAAAAAACTAGCATAACAAAGATAGTAAATTTCCTAAACGATACGAAGAATATGTTGCCGTCAGTGCATATCGATTATTCTTTGCATTTATTTGATAATCGAAAATATTAGAGAGTGATGGATGATAAGAAGCATAACGATATCACAAGACAAAGGGGTAATTGGTGATAATGAGGTGTGAAACGAAGCAATTTGTTGGTTTAGTTTTGATGCACATGACGTGCAACAAATCTTCAACTTACAACAATTGCGAATAAGTGTGTTCGTCGCGTTGCTAGAGGTTATAGAAGTGAATTGTTGAGTTGCTAGATGCATAGATATATCCTTCATCTTCTATTCCTTTTGCAACGTATCTCACGGTATTACGCTAAATGATAAACTTTCATAAAAATAAAAAAATTAAAATTGCAATTTTCTTAAAACTCTTATAAATTGTTTCATCGAAGAGAAATGGGAAAAAAAACTAAAGATGGGAAAGGAAAGAGAAAGAGAATGACAGAAGAGAGAAGGATTAGACTTAGAAAATTAGATAAATAAAATATTTCAAGCACCAAAACAACTAACGATGACATTCTGATGCATCAAACATGCATAATGACTTTTTGGTAGGATCTAAGAATCATGCGAAAATATGGCGAAAAAGAGCAAAACAATACGTGTCGCCACTTCAAGGTAGGTAAACTCCAGTTGCTACCTATTCTCAATCACTGAATAAGACCAGGTCATTTCCACTCAAGAAAAATAATGAACTGACCTTTGACCTGCAAAAAAACCAAACTACAACTTTCCGATGTGAGAGACCATTTTCGAATAGTTCCTCATATGATTCGCCGGTCGAATCCCCGTATCCCCATACTTAAAGAATATGCACTCGATTGATAAAGGTAACTGAACCTGTCTCTTGGTTTGGGTCGATTCACACTTTGTTGTGAGCCGAACACAGAGTTAATACTCGAGATAACAGATGCCACCGATAATCTCGAAGTGGTTCGCCTTACACCACGATCATCTAAACCTCGATGAACCACAACATGTGTATTGCCCGTTAATAATTGCGCTTCGTGACGACGAAATTCAGCACTACTCAACGAGAGACGAGTTGGTTTCCTTGAAATATGAATTAAACTTTATAAATACCTATTCAACTAAGAAGTGCTTTTTTCAATGTTAAATGGAAAGGGGTATCAGCTAGGTTAATATGATCTGTGCTTTTTTCATCAAGCGAGTGACCGATGAAAAATCGTTACTTACTCTCTCAAAAAAATGCATAATTGGAAGATTGCCAAATATTTGTAATTATAAAAATATCGACTCCTCTGCATTAACTGCTAAGAGTTTAGTTGAATTCATGCCCCAAAATTTCACTAGGTTTATATAAACATTCGATACGACTTATAGACACCTTTTTATTCCTACCTCAAATCTATATAGATGAAAATATTGTATGCAAACATTTTGCACATAGTTAAAATCGGCTAAGAACTGCAAATTGAATCAATCTTCACGGGATATCATCTAATCCTAAATGTCAAGTGTTGACTGTTTCCTATAGAATGCACCTTATTCAGGTTAGCAGTTGGCATAAATTTCTTATAGATTATCATTCTTATATAAAAATACAACTAAAAATGAAACATCGATAAAAAAAATCATTAAAAAAAACATCTTCGAACATATTGTATTGGTAAACGAAAAAGGAAAAAAGTGAAAAGAGCAGAAAGCAACTGCAACTTGAACATGGATTATTGCCAAATTTCGTATGTCAGCTGAAAAATGCCAACGTTCAATCATTAAACTCTTTCTTATGTTTCTACAAATTATTATCTCCCTTAACCGAGTTGTTTCTTACCTCTATTCCAATAAGGCTTTAAAACATTGTCACACTCAAATTATGCACTATTTAAAGATGGCCAGTCATATATGAATAAAAATTAACTTCAAAAAAAAACAATTAAAGAAAATAAAGCATACTTGAAAGTTTTTAATAGCAACGATGAGGTGACGACGCTTACTGATGACATTGCCATCGCTGCAGCTGCCATCCACGGTTGAATAGAAAAACCCAACGGTAGAAATACACCTAAAGTTTATTGTCTGATAATAGGTGATACACATATAAGTACACCACAAACTATTGCTTTCTTTCATGAATTGCGCAAATACCATATGCACTCTAAGGTGCATACAGGTACCGCAACAAGCATTCGGTGTTTTGCAGTAAAATCCATATTTTGTTCATTGTTT
>JAAVTS010002219.1:17244-33103 GCA_022845575.1 Baylisascaris ailuri | reverse complement strand
AAAAAAAAAAGAGAAAGCAATCAAAAACAAATTTACTAAAATTCTAACTGAAGATAGGTGAGTTGTTATGCAAGAGTGTAACCAAAAGAGTGGGAAAAAAAGTTTAGAAAATTTATAGCAAAAGAGTATTCGTTTTTTCATGGAAGATAAATTTTCTTAACCGGTTTCTATGCGCCATTTACACTCATCAAACTTTGTGTAGCGAATTACGAGCGATTTTATTAAGATGACTATTCGAAAAAAAAATCTCCCAAATCGTGTTAATTTTTAACATATTTTTATGGTTTTTCCGTAAAAATTCTTGCCATAAAACCTAATTTTGTTTGCAATCTTTTTTTTTTTTAATGAGACTATTTTAAAGGGAATTATCTGCTCTGCTACTGTATTATGATGCAAGAGAAGAAATTTTAGAAGAAAATTCTTCTCAAACTTGGATATTTTCATATTTATGTGTTCATTCTTCTAAATCGTTGATGAGTAGAGTAAAAATGAACGAACGTTGATTTATTAACAGCTAGAAAAGATTACAAAGTACAACAATTTATAGACTGAGTATCATGAGCTCATTAATTAAATGGATGGAAAAGCGTGCCATCAATACCGAAAAAATTGAGCTTTTGCATTTGAGACTGATTAAAGCGTGTTTGATAGAGAAAAATAATGGCCGAATTCATAATTTTGGTATGCTTGAGGCCCATAAAAAAGGAGCACTATTTCTTCAGTTTATTTCAGTTCAATTAATAAAGCATTCTTTAGAAGAGATCTCTCTCTTCATATTGCTCCCACTTCCACCTAGGAGCAGGCGGCGTAAAGCCACCTAAAGGTTAGGGTTTAGGCTTGTCTCCTATCTCTCGGACGCTGACGAGTCAACTCACCGTTGTTGCGCTTAGTAATGGGATCAGAATTTACTCAACCACCCTCGTCTAGATGAAGGTAGTGGAAGGTGTGGCTGGGAAGGATGGAGCTAATGAGACGGGTAGGAGCTCACTTATAGTCAACCATGCAGTAACTAATATGAAAAATGAAAGTGTTATCCAACCATTAATCAGTAAAATAAAATATATCAACTAAACGAACAGCCCTAATAATATAGAATTTAGCAAGTTGTCGGACAATAGGCCACTAGTAGGTGCCGAATGCTATTTTAGGAAAAGATGAAATTCAACCACGCAAAACTTTCTTTCATTTCAGAGCTACATAAAAATTCCGCAAGCTCTTAGATTACCGTCGAATTTTTCAAAATTAAGGTTCTTAAATCGCCGAAGACATTAATTTTTGAAATATCTCCCCATCCACTCAAAAACATTCAGGTTTGAATTTTCACTTTTTCAAAACGAGCATTTTTTGGTACCATCGTCCTCGAAAAACTCATTGGTGAAATTTAATGGCGACTTCAAAATTTCCGAACTTTTATACTCTGGCTGATCCTAAAATTATACTAAAATTACGTTCGATAAGAACACTATCAAAATCAGATCCCATACAGATCCAGACAGTTTTATAGGTCCACGAAGATAATCCGTTTTTTTTGCCGCCTCCAATCATTAATGTCTAAAAACTTATGACACTTTCCACTGTCAGTAACTCATGCAGAACATGATGAATCATAATGAAACAAGGAATAAAGACCTATCTTTGGCGAACGTTCTACCAGGAAAATTTTGTCAGAGTTTTGTTTTCTTTTCATGATTTGAGATATGAAACAGGTACACGAGCATCTGAAACACTCTAATTTCATCGGCCCTCTTTCTTAACGTTTTTGTTCAACGAATGTCAATCTAGCCGAGGAAAATTATATAAAAATTGATGAATCAGATGAACAAGGAATTTACCATCTAAACAAAGCAATGAACCACACCCATAGCAGCGAAATTCTGTTTAAATTTGCTATTCATATTAATGCCAATGACTTCATAGCTTCTATACTTTATAGCACGTAAGGCTCACAGCCAACAGCATTCTTCTTGCGTACTAATACCGTTCTTCGACCAAATAAATCTCAGTTTGATATATCACAACATCACAGTAGGGTTGCATCAACTCAGCTTGCATCAATAGCACGTCGATTTATGTCGAAAAATGTATTCATATTATATATTCTTTTATTTAATATTTTCAAAAATGAGAAAGTACTTTTTTGTTTAGGTTTAGATGAAGAAGTTGGTGAATTGCAAAAAAAAAACTTCATCCTCTATTAAGCTATTTCAAAGGGGATGAAAGTGTATGACTGCGCTTTTCATTTTAGCATTGTAAAACGGGTTCATTTATTTGTTATCAGTTTATTTGGTTGTGTTGTCAAAAAAATTGAATTTTTCAATAAATTCCCTTCATTCCAACGAAGTAAATTTTCCACCTTTAGTCGGCATGTTTCCGATTTCAAAGTGGAATAATATTTACAATCTCAGTTAAACAACTGCAAATATCCTCAAGAAGAGAACAAGTCATGTTGATAAAAAACATTAACAGTTTTATGCTATTCATAAATCTGATGTGGATCGGTCGCCTCGACTTGTGGCTCTTCTGGATAGGAGAAATGGACATAAATTCATTGGCTTACAAGATAGTGGCAGGAATGTTGCCAGCTTGGGTTTCAGCAGTTTCCTACAAGTTGTGGGCAAAGCTCGACAAACCGGTAAAATTTTTGACGATAAACCACCTATTCACGGACGACCAGAAGCTGTCTTACGCTGTGGGTGTATTCTCTGCTAATAGGGGGGATCGGAATGTGTTAGACATGAAAAGTATGAGGGTGGTACACTAGGGAATCCACTCACACAACAATAGAAGGGGCTATCAGACTAGAAGAGGACTAGATGCTATGCGTGGCCACCACCATATCTGAAAGCCAAGAGTCAGCGGATTTCTGTGCAAAAGAGCACATCGCGCCAAAACGTTTATCGCGTTTACCAGTCTGAATCAACTGGATTACGACGACTTCAAGTCACACTTGAATCACTGCGATATCCTCCTCAGGTCATAAAAACATTTAGCCCCACTAAAATACAAGTTTTCTACACGCCTCTATGCCACCACTATTGTGAACACAAATGTAGCGAATAAGTCGATCGGCTTACCTTGGAATACAGGCATTTCGAGGCCAAAAATTGGCAAAGGTAGCAGTTGCGGAAAAAAAAAGTGAGGCATATAACCGCAAATCTGTCAATAAGGAATACATGGGGATGTATTAACTATAGCGTCAAAAGTGTTCACAAATATAACATTACTAGTTAAAGAAAAATTTCAGGAGATCTGTAAAATAATGAGAGAAAAGGAAGCGAATATTTTTTGTCATATGTGAAAAATGGCTTCATTAAAAAAATCTTATTACATCTCTTCGACGTAAAAGGCTTTGACATGTTCACTGATTGTCGGAAAAAATGCTTCGGGGCACTACTGTCGGTTCAACAGAAATGTCTTGCAACACAGCTAGACAACAACGTGAACGCTGTAAGCTCTTCACATAAGCAATAAAAAATAACCTTACTATTTAGAAAAGCAATAAAAACTTCAGAATTTATTCTAGTAATACTCTACTCTTCACCCTTTTCCCCCTTCCCTCTCCATCATCCACTGAAGGATGTATTATCAAGATAGAGCAAAATCCTTGAAAATGAATGTTCACTTAAAACCGTCTCCGTATTCACACGCGATCGAATTACAATTTCAGAATAAGAAACTACCTGATCAGTTAACTAAAAATAGGATGCTAAAAAAATATTCATTTAGTAAAACACGTTAAGGTAATCTGCTGGATATATCCAAAAAGTTCAAAGATCATTGCCATCGCAACAAGACATCAGTGACATTGTAAACTCTTATCTACCTTTGCATTAGTGACCGTCTACCAATCAAAGTCCTTTTCGAGTGCAAATTACCAGGGCTTATCCTACTACGAGTACTGTAGAAACGGGCGAAACTTTAATTCGAAAGCACATAACACTCAGTTTGCAACCAGAAGCTGGTAGCAATCACTAGACATTATTATGAAGTTGGCAGCAACCAACAGACATGTTATGAAACTCTTCGAAGTTTGCCAACTTTTCAACGAAAATAAACACATAGCCACAAATGCAAAGGCAGCTGTGGAAGTAAAGCAATGAATATAGGATCAATACTTATCCACAGAAATCCGAATAGAGTTCGGACTTCCGTAAGCTGACTTGTTGACATTCTGATAACGAGGTTCTTAAGGACAGACTTTAAGAAAATCAAAAATTTGAAAATTTGTTGATTAGTTATTAACGTGAGTTTGATAAGAGAATGATCTCCTAAGAAGGAGGAGAAGCAGAATGACCTCTTAAGAAGTAAATGTAGCTAGGTAATTTATGGTATTTGCTAACAGCTAATGTGGGAAAGAATAAAAAGAAAAATCAAAATTTAAAACAATTCACGTTAGTCCACGATAAATCATTTTTCAAGACCTAATCAATCTAAATATTGCATACGCAACGCCACCAGCGCTTATCGTGGCTATGTAAATGCAAGCAATGATCGCGCGGATGGGATCGAAGGTGGTCAGGTGAGGTGGATGGGATCAAAGGTGGCCAGGTGAGGTGGATGGGATCGAAAGTGGTCAGGTGAGGTGAATGAACTGAAGCTGAGCAACCTCCATGCGACCTTGGCGTTTCTTTAAAACACATATGCGTTTTTGTTAGAAATTTTTCTTTCATTCTGAACATAGAGAGTGATGGACACTATATATGAAATGTATGAGATTTTCTGTGCTATATGCACCTTAATAATCAAATCATAAGGTGATATGGCTGAGAAATGAAGAATAAGAGCTCTGCATTGCCAGGTGTGAAAGGAAAAAGAAGAGACCAATGGAGGTAACACGCGAGGTTTCCACTCTGATATAGATTCACCGTTGCACACGCAACAGCGAGATTGTTGCCGGTTATAGTTGGTAAGGTGATTTGCATATTTTTCTCTAGAAATTGAGTACACCACAATATTCATGCTGGGCGCTACAAAACTATGACTGTACTCTACTTCCTCTGCCAAAAATGCTGTACTTGAAGTTGCAGCAACAGCAGCCCCTCTAAAACATTAGGGCATAGAAATAACAAGAACGAAATCACTCATAACTGTCTCTTCATTACTTTTACTTAGTTCTACTGAACTAGAATTGTCGCAAGGGAGGGGTTTTTAGTCTACGTGATTCAGAGTGGTTTTACTCGGGAAGAAAGTCGAAAATTGAGAAGAGGGCAAAAAAAAATGAAAAAAAATTCAATATCCTCTTTCTAACAAACAGTCTCCTATCAGGCAACTTTATGATTTATGAATTGATCAGCACCAACTCCACGTCCTTCCGACCAAACACTTTCATACCACCAAGTTTATAACTCGTAAAGTCTTACATAAAGAAATTAGGCCTGACTTTTATTCGCAGACGCTATACCATGATTAAACAACCTAAAAACGATCCGCTATACAACTCGCAACCGATCACATTTAGCGCTTTACTAGCAAGCGGTTACGAGCTGAAAATTCGATCGTCTTCCTATCCATGATCGTTTACAAATAGCTTATGTTTCATCTTCATAGTTGTCGGCCTATCTGACATATTTCCGATATTTATTTGGAAAGATTTTCAAATTTTATTCCAGATACTTCGAGAAGAACGTCTCAATTTAGGATAATGAAAGAATTTGGCGGCTAGATAACCGTGTACCAACCGCAATCTATTTCTTAGATAAAAAGTAGCGTTAAAGCGTAAATATTTTAAAATTTGAATATTTCGCTGGAAGCTATAGGCCTAAAAACATTGCACTAAAACTTGCAGTCATAAATTTGAGCGTGGTTTGCCATAAAACATATGACATCATTGGTTCGTATAAACCATTTACGAGAAAATAGAAGTATCCATACTTCTAATGGTATTTTCCTTCCTTACTTTAAATTATTAGGTGCTCTCATAGGTTGCTAATAAATAGCCGTCTTTGTTCATGGGTAATTGTAGAAATGGAAATCAAAACTGATAAATCAATAACTGAAAATCAAAAAAAAAGAAACTTTTAAGGTGGAAGGAAACTAAAGTTTTTTTCATAAAATTTGGATTTCTTATGAAAGTAATCTTTAAAAAACAGTTAAATTATTTTCATAAAGTTGGAACTTTCCGTGAAATTCAAACTGTAATAAAAATTTTCATAAAAATCGACTTCGCTTGTTTATCAACAAGTTTAGAGTATTTTATATCAATATCAAAATGGTGAGCGGTGCGATATCCATAATTGTCTCATATATTTGGCTAGTGATTATCGTTTTCTCACCATTTTCGCTGTTGTTCTGCTGGAAGAAGAAAGGCGATCAAGCAGGAAAAGAACACAGTACATCTGTTGATAGTGTGAAAGCTGTACCTCGACCGGTTGGTTATTGATTAAAAATTTTACTTATTTACTTATTTTCTTATTTCCTTCAATCAGGAGTGCATTCATGATGAATAAATGTCTCTTCATATCGCTTCCATTTCCGCTTAGGCAGAGTTGTAAGGTTGCGTAAAAGTTAAGGCTTAGGCTCGTCTCATGCCCATCGGATGCTGACGAGTTGATAGCGTCATTCCACTGAAGAGAGGAGTCCAGACTTGCTCCATCGCTTTCGTCCCGATGAGGCTGCTGGTCGGAGTGGCTCGGTAGAACGAAATCGAAGAGCCCGCTTGGAGCCCTCTCAAAATCGATCGCGCCGTAACCAATACTGAACGATGAAATTTGTCGATAAATATCATATAAATCTCACTATACTGCAGTAATATATACTCCACACAAATACGAAACATACTACAGTAATCTGCAGGAATTCGTTTCTTATCCGTACCATATAGAACTACTTGGAGGAAACCTAATTGCATTGGTTTCTCTAATACGGAATATTCTCGAAATATAATGCCTTATTGCAGAACTACTTGTATTTATATTAGCATATAATTTTTTTCAGAATTTGCACTCAAATGCAATCACACCACCGGCTAACCAAAGATCCAACTCATTAAATCATAGAAGAACTGATGTAAATCCAATTATGGTGGCAGGAAATGTAAGTTTCATCGAATGGCCTGTCAACAATCATTGAGAATCTTTTCTTTTGTACTAGAAAAAAAAATTTTAAGGAGTTTTTCCTACCCGAATCATGCGATGAACAGTATTATCACCTCCGCCAACCAACTTCGTTATATCTCTGAAAAGTATAGCTACCTTTTGTACCTTCAAAGATCCTCTCTCTATCTATGCTTTATCCCTCCATATATTTCATATGTTTTTTAATGTCTAGCACTTCTGCCTCAAAGAGGAAACAAGTTGGCACAATTAAATTTAATAGGTATAATCATAGTCTTGGGATGGTTTCTACAGAAATATTTTTTTTTCCATTTTCAGAAAAGAATGGTAGCAGCTTAGGTGAATCTATTAGACTCATTACTCAGTTTAACCTATTAGACTTACTGTAAGTTCGAAATACGTATAAACCAAGAATGGAAGCAATTGCATACAGCCGGGTGGAAAACCTAAGAAGGCAATGAAAACATATTAATGAGTACAGCTAAGGTATATTACCTAACAGGTAAAGTTGGAAATGACAACACTCCAAATATAATATATTAATGCTAAATACAACAAATGTAACTACATGAAGCCTCTGCTAAGTGGGCAAATATATGAAAGTAAGTCTAGGCCAGTATTTATTGCCTAGAGTAAGCACAACATACAGTAAGCTTACTTAAGATGGTAGAAGCCGACCAATACTGTATAGGATGAATTCACAAAGAAAAAAGTCATAAGTCGCTACTAATTGGAATAGATCGAAATACAGTGATCCATACAACTGCAGACAAAATGCGAGGTAAGATTTTTTAAATGAGCCTACAAAAGTGTAAATTTATAGAAACGTACGTTAAGCAGGATAACTTCATACAGATCAGACATAGTAAAGTCCATATTGAGTGGAAATCATATTGGTTAGGCTTGCACAAGCTCAAGAAGTCTCATAAGAAGCAGGACTGCTTACAGAATTAGCAACAGAATAAGCTTTGAAAGGCTTATAGTAAGTAGTAAGTACAGCATGATTACAGTAAAACAAATCTATGCAAGCGTATGCAAATTCCATTAAAGCAGCAGGAAACTGACCTATGGATGAATAAATAAGCTTGAATAAATAAAAATAAAATTGCCCCATAAAAATTTATCAGTGGAAGAAATCCATCGATATGGTGTGGTGTTGTGAAAGATCCATACTAGACAGCGTGTGCCTCCCGAAGATTAAGACTATATAAGCTTATATTCGATGAGTAAAATAGACATTGAATTGGCTAATGCATATACCTTTACTGAGTGCGTACACAACAAGCTTATATATGTCTGCATTGAATGGAATAGAATTGCACAGAGGAAATTTGTGTAAGCATATCGTTGAGCATAACAGATTTAAATAGGCCAACGTGGAAAATGTAGCCTATACCAAATGCAGCATATCCCCTTTGAGTAAGTTTTAGGTAAATCAGTGGAGATAGGGATGGTCAAGAAAGCCCATTAGATAACATCTAGCTCATTATTAATTGTAATAAATAAAGAGCAGGCTTATGTGAGCCTCAACTACTTGGCACAAATCCACGCACTATGCTTACATGTTGTGGATTACGGATATATTATATAAGGTAGCCTATATAAACAGCAAGTCTTCATAAGCCTATGTAAGCTTGCACTATTTAAAGGTTGTTTGTGGGTGAGACTGTATAGCGCTAGTATAATAAACGTAAGCTACCTTGCAGGTGCAGCAAGAAAAGGCTTCTTATTCATAAAATGAGACTAGGCCAGATTACTCTGAAGATAAAAACAAGCCTGGTAGGATGAGAATATTACTTAGCTTTGACACCCCCCCCCCTCCCTTCGTGCTCAATGGAACATTATAGGAGAAAGCAACAAAATCGTGCGTAAGTAAAAAGCCTACTAATGCCGAGTTGCATAAACACGAAATGGCACCTCAGAGATGCTCGAATGTAAATCATGAACCTTCATTGATGGCAACTCAGAATAGTGCCGAACAAGTCAAACAATCCGCCTCACTCAAAAAAGATGACGATAACGAAGGTTTTTTTTAACTTCCTCTTATTTTACTAGTAACACCTCTTGCGTTACCCATCTTCTAAGCAATTAGTCTACTACGTAATGATAAGTTTCCTCTGCATTTGGTATAGTTTGTGGTATAGTTTAATATAAGTGGTAGTGTGATAGAAAAATACACTAATTAAGGTCTGTGGTATAGTTGCATGGTTTGATATGGCAAAGTGGGCCTATAGCGGGCATAGTACAATACAGTAAACTAGGCACTTATATCGGTTAACTACATAGACTACATAGCAATCAAACGTCTTAAGAAATGATAATTTTTAGTAGGTTTTCATCTACACGATTGTATAGTATAGGTAAAAATTTACCGAGCTGTAAAATAACCGATACAGTAAAGCATCGCACATTTGTCAGGTTAAGGCAAGCATAGCAGCAAAGATGCAGCACTGTAGCATAGTGGGAAATGCTCTACAGTACACAGTAGAGTACAACAATGCGCCAGCTTGGTGGCGCAGTAACCAATGGCCAACCCTCCTTGGAAGGTGATATATCGGAGACAGTGAGGTATTTCGTCATGTTTTCAGAGCAATGCCGATCCCGTAGACGACGGCAATGTAGTGAAAGCAAGAAAGGACTGAAGCAAAATTTCGTCCAGAGCGTTCTTCGAAAGGTTTGCTCACCGAGATTTGAGTGCCAATGTTATGACCTTGAAGCAAAACCCGCTCCCCTCTCTCCTTCCAGTTGGTCCACCGCCTGCTTCTTTTCGAATGAAGAAAGAAGAGCGTTAGGAGCAATTCAGCCAACACTCGGATCTTTAAAAGGAAACACCTGTAAATCGTTTTACAACGTTTTCCTCACCTCCACTTACCTTTCAATGACTTTTGTGTAAAAACTTTGAGTCTTTGCTTCTGAATAATTTTGGCAGTGAATATTCATCAGGTGAGCCATGATGTGAAACTATATAAGGTAAGAAACTGTCATGAAAACTGAAAACATATTGATAAGAATGTAAAAATGTGCTTTTTGGATAGAAAGTTCTTCGAGATAAAGCTATCCTATTTCCTTAAATTCAACCAAAAATGCCAACAATCGCTTTAAAATATAAAAGTGAATGTGAAAAATTCGGTTTTCAATATATTTTTTTCGAAAATTTTCTTATTTTTCTCTATGCAATAAAAAATATTTGATTACAAGAATTTTCGATGTAAAAAAGAGGATTTTCATAACATTTTTATATTTTCAAATATTTTTTAGGAAAAAATGCTATTTTTAGAAAAAACCTTATTTTTTAAAAAAAGCACTAATATTTCTTCTGATAAAATTATTTCACCTAATGCATTTTAAGCAGTTCATATTCATATGCTTTAAAAAAACGCATCCTTAATGAATTTTGATTTAGCAGTAGAATTGACAATTCATGATTTAGTTTATATAGTACAGAAATAATTACGACCTCTAATTTAATTCATTTCCTCACCTTTACAACTCTATTGTAAAATTGTTGTTTCATTGTTGACATTGCAATTCGACAAAGGCGAATTGAAAAAATGGAAACGATAATGAAGCCTTAATAAATATGTCTAAGCCATATTTTACTGCTATCCAATTAGTCACCTCGCTATGGAACTTTGTCACAAATACAATTTGCTTATGAGAGGGTAATGGAGAAGAATAGAGTATATAAACATGAGACAAATTCATAAAGTACATAAGAGCGCAGCATCCCACTTTGAACTGGACATCTACAAGAACATTATCGAAGCTTTTCAACAAATGCTTAAAATCACATTTGATGATTTTTGTTATTATGCTTTTAGTACGAAAAAAAGTTTAATTGCACCATCCTAGTTCTTGCGTATTGCTGAGATAGGCTGTTAGGTTGGCAACTACTCAATGTTGCATAGCGCTGAACTTTATCGAATAATCTCTTCTTTTTTTCGAGAAAAAAAAAATAGAGTTGATAGCCGCAGCGTTATTCCCATTGTGACTTTTGTTAGTGAGCATCTCTTGCATATCTTTTTTTCATTTATTTATTAGAAAATAACCTCCTCATTAATATTAGCGAATCGGCTTTCTCACAGATATGATTGTCATCCAAGTTATTTACGTTTTAATATCTCATTTAATATGATGCAGACAAACAATTTCAGGTGGAAGCAAAACGTAATTCTAAAGAAAGCAATTACACCTGCAAACCTATAACCGAAGCCACTCAAGATGAAAGTCCAAATTCTATAAATAGCTCAAATATCAAAAAAGCACGGGTTTGCGCTTTCTTAAAACTATCCTTCGAATGTATTTTAGTGATTGGCAAAATGAGACAATCAGATGATATATGTTTGATGTTTTTAAGTTATGAGCCAACTGAAGTCCGGCTCAGACTGCGAATGATAATGGGATGTTTTGATGACCAATGAAAACTTGTCCGCAGACTGGGACGAACCCGCGACCTCAGATGATAATTGAGATTATCGAAAAATCAAATGTATTATTTTCTCATTTTGAATGAATTTTCGCTGAAATCAACTCATAAATTTAATTGGAAAATTTCAACGGAAATTATTAATGAACAAACTTAGAGCGTTTTTCCAAAGATATTTCTTATTTCTTAATAAATTCAATTTAGTAAAAAAACATTTTAAAGAAAATCACGAAAAATATTTCAAAGAAAATCCCTCTCTTCTATGCTCAGCAAATATGATAACGATATATTCGTTAGGTGTTGCACTGCGTCAAATAGATTTTCATAGAATCTTATTCTTGAGCAATATTTTTGTTCATTGGGTCATTATAAAATAATTCTGAAATATCGGAGCATTCCTGCCATCATACCACAAAAATGTGCGGTAAGGCGACATTACAATCGGATTTGATTTGCTTTATTTTTCGATTACCCTTGAAAACTTTGTTTGCATTTACTTATTTGTAATTGACGAAAACTCGATCAAAGAGCTTAAATTATCTTTTTTTTTCATTGCAATTGCATTATTTATCACAACAATTATCACCTTTTTATTGCAATTTAAAAGGAAGTTTTATTTAGAGGGCGAAACGTTTATCGCGAATATGTTCAGTGACAAGTAATATCTCACAGAATCGACCAGCATCAAAGCAGTCACGAATTGCATGTGTCTCAACACAATCGGATGCAACTGCTGGCATTTCACAAGTCGTGGAACAGGGAGGCATCGATGATGGTGGCAAAGAAGATGAAGAGTTCAACAACGAACTTGACACTTTGGCCGGTGTACGTTCTATCGAAAGGGAAGAAACTCCATCTCCACCATAATGTGCTGCTCATCGATTGGCAACGGAATTTCACTCCCCCTTCCTCCCTCCCCACCCCCTCCAAATCCACAAATCTCGATATTTTTCTAATTTCTTTATTTAAAAAAAAGTGTCTTTAAGTGGTGTCCTAACTTTGACATCTTCATCGTTCCTTTTCTGTTCAACATATATTAACTTTTATTGTCGGTCGTTGGATTACTGCAGCCCAGAATGGAAACTTATGAATAAAATATTCGTATGTGGAATTTTTTTTTTCTATTTCAGTGTTATTCCAACTTTTCTAATAATAAACCCATAATTAGGAATTATAATACCGACGCTATCATTAAGCGTCGCTTGAAAGACCAATCAATAAATCGTCGTCATTCAGTTTTATAGCTCGTTGACGATTTCAATACAATAAAGATCCAATCTAATAGAGAGTGTTCCCTTGTTTCTACTTTCTCAGAAATTGAGGTCTTCATGTATTCCAACAGTTCAAGAAAATTTACATATAGGACATTGATGTTATGCGTTTCTCGAAGTAAATAGCACTATATATTTGCTCTCTAAACAAACTTAATTTGCATATTTGATTGGGGTCGAACCGATCGCAGAAGTTCGATGAGTCATGAAATGTGGACCTAAGATAGTAGCTTAGATAATGAGCCTAGATGTCTGTTAAAATAAGCCATTTTAAATGACTGTTAATTGTTGGCTTTACTGAAGGAAGACGATCTCAAAATGGTATCATAAATTTTTGAAATCAGTCGGCTCACGACGCATGAAAGAGAGGACAAGGGTGGATGAAATGGGACGGAGGGATGGGGTGGGGTTGGGGTTGGGGAAGGGAGCGATGGAATTGTTCAGTCTCATCAACTGCCTTATTTATTTTTGATTAGTTCATTTTCTTTGGCTTTATCTGTTGGTTCTAATTGTTTACCCTTCGGGTCTTACGAGTGTCCTTGTAAGCGCAGACCACCTGACATAAAATACCCTTGCCAACGATACCACATGAAGTTGATCCTGCTACCTTGAAAGGTGATTGAATAGCACCTGAGAGGATGACCTCAGCTATCTTAATCCAGTCTTCGAGGGGATGCAGCAAGATGCATTTACTAAGATACCATCAAACGGTAGTAAAAGAACCATTATATTCGTCTCTTCAGTCCAGACGGCAACGAATACCGAAGAGTAGCATGCTGCAATAGTAATAAAAATCCTGAAACTCAAATCTGACATCGGTAATACGGTTTCAAAAATCATCTTGTTCGTCGCACCGATTTTGCAGCATCTTGTTTAGCTCAATTTTCTCGGTGATTTGCATAAAATAGTTTCAAGTTGCATCGCTAAGTGAGTCTGTGCAAGTTTTTTTTTCGTTATTGTTGGGTTCTGATACCTAGTTGGCTAGTTTCATAAAAAAGCTTAGTGATGCAGGGGATTTCCTTTCTTTTGTTTTTTTTTTTTTTTTTTTTTTTTTTTTGGTTTTTAAACTCATCCTTCATTGTATATTCAGGTTTAAAGCATAAAATACAAGTATGTATAGCTATTAGTCCAGAATCAGTCCTACCCAAGAATTTCCTCAAGCTTCATTCATTTAGATGATACTTACTAGATCAAATCTCAGCAAGCTTTCAATCGGGGCATTTATTGTTTGAATTCATTATTGTGCCAAATGTTCCAAACAGGTAATATTTATGGTTAATTAGTTTATGTTTTATTCATTTACATATTCAAGTATTTCTGAAGTGTGATAAACTCTCGCATTTCAATTGGATAGTTGAAATAAGTTAGCATATCGTGTCCGGAATGTCGAAATATTTGCATACCGAATCCAAACATTTGCATATCGAGTCCAAGTGATAACCGAATCCTAATCTCTCGCTTGGGGCATCATTGTTCCGCGCAAAATTTCTTCTGGCATGGGCAATAATTGTGGCAAATATCCTGTTAGCTTTTATTAAGAAAGAAGCTGTGATTTCATTAGTGCGTTTGGAATTGCGAAATATTCTCTTCGATAGATTTAATTTCATATCGGACCCTACATTTGCAGTTCGGATTTCAATGGTTGTTGAATGCCTCTTTCAGAATCTCAATTAACCGCTGTCTTGGTCGGTTGCAGATCATTTTCTGAAGTCCTTCTAATGATTGTTTTACATTCTTGTTCACTTCAAACATCCTGTGGTCAGATTTTAGAACGGCAATATTTTTGGCATTTCCGCTGTTGAAAACACCTGAGGGTAAAATTTATTGGTGATCTGAAATCTTGGGAACCGACGATTTCACCTTGAGGATTGGCGCAGTCTAGGTACACAAGGGCCATATTCTGTTCGTTTCGCGTGCGAGCTCATAAAAAAAGGCCTCAAACTCATCGATGTCGTTGCAGCTTACGCCATCTGTTGGTTGTATTCGTTAAAGAGTGAAGATGGCAGGTGGAGTGCACTTTCTACTGGGTATCTGCACCAAGGATTATGTGCTTCTGGCCGCTGATCGGTCATGTTTTGCCTATGGTGCTATCGTCGTCACTGATGGTATCCAACTTTTTTCATTTATTTTATTTTTTCCCATTCTATGGTAGTAATATTTGCACAGATTAGAAACTTGATGAGATGGAATGAGGGCATGCAGAAGAAGGGAAAGTGAAGGATGTCACAGGCTTTGGGAAGGGAATCGTCATGGAGTGTTGCAAAATGACCTGCGAAATTCGTCGAGGGGAACTGGAAGGGGCTTCTCCCTATCAAATTCTGACCCTTAATCCATATCGCTTTGCATCTTATATCGTCTGTATTGAAGTCGATAGCAATGTTGTTTATTTCGCGATTCGTTATTTCAGAACAGGACAAGAAATTCGATTTGGGCAACAAGCTCGTCATGTTGTGTATCGGTGAAGACGGTGATGTAGCACAATTTGGCGATTGGAGCAAAAGAAATATCCAACTCTACAAACTCAGATATGGTCATTTTTGCGTGTTTGAATCTTATTTATCAGAACATTCGAAAATATATAATCTACAAAAGTTTTTATAATGAAAGGTTTGCTGCCATTTTATATTCAGTGCATAGGGAGATATAGAGGGAAGGAAATGCCGGCGCCATTAACTGAAAAGCGGTAGCAAGGCAGGTGTTAGGTATGACTCCTTTGCATTAATGAAACCCACATGATGCTTATTCGTCCCAAACATGACTTCCTGTTCGCAAACAGATACCCCTTATCGCCAGGTAATAAGTTACGAAGACCGGATGAATAATCCACGCATGCTTTTTTCCCTAATCTCTTCATATCGTTTATTGTGAGCAACCTTTTATAATAAAAATGTTTTCGTATAGTGGGCTTAAAAGTACGCAACGGACACCACACCGGGAACGCACAGCTCTAAAAAATTGTTCTTCCGCACGTGTGGGAGTAGAAAAGAGAACAACTGAAGATCTAGATGGGAAGGCATAATTCCTTCACCATTTTGGGATCACTTTCTCGCCATCGGTTTTACAGTGGCTGTCACCTCATCCGCTTATCTGTCGTCGAAAATTTTTGTCCA
>JAAVTS010002218.1:0-20901 GCA_022845575.1 Baylisascaris ailuri | reverse complement strand
ATATATATATATATATAATCTTTGTTTTATTAACATACTCATATTACGTAGCATATAAAATGTAAACTAGAGGTTGGTTATGAAGTTTCTATTTTTGGGGTGCTGTTTGTATTATTTTCTTGGAAGGTGCTTAAAATTGTGTACTGAAGGTGGAAAGTGGACAACTTATCGCCATATGGCCGAAGAAACCGTAGATGCGGCCATAAAGGCATGTGATCTAAAACCACGCAATGGATGCGTGACTGCTGGATTGCTATTGGAAGGCGCACATAATTGGGATCCTCTACTCTACATCCATCTCGTCCAGGATTACGGTCTTGAGGAAGATGTAAGCCTAAATGGGACATTTCTATCTCTTTTTCTTTTCAAGATTTTGTCATTGGATTGATAATTTATCAATCGCATATTGTTGTCTGATTGACCTGTTAATGGTTCATATAATAATTTATAGTTTTAATGTTGTTGTAACGCATCATACTATAGTTACGTATGTGAATGTTACACACAAAAATGAATAGTCGTTTTTCTAGGCTAAACACATTCTCATGTGTTTTATGTGGAAAGTAGCATTTCAGTGTTAAAATTAATACAGAATCGAGCTCTTTTATAATATCCTCAAAGCATTCACTTTGTTTCCTTCTTGAATCACTACGGGCTTACAGGCAAATGAGGAGAGGCGAGTTTATGCTGCTCTGTAGTCAGTGAAGAGAAGAGGGCCATTTTGATGATTCAGTTAATGTAAAATTCGTAAAGCTCGTAAAATCCATTGCTAACTCAGTACAATTCCTGGTCTTCTCTTTGCTTGATTTTACATTTTTTGAAATTGAAAAATTTATAAGCGGCATTCAGGAGTTTTTTATTGTAATACGATAGTCTTAAAATGTTAATTAATATTGGAACGTTTGATGCTGCCGCACCTTTGATAGTTAACTCATAATTATTGCTGCAAGTTTGCATTATTGATCATTAACAATTTCAGATTGCCCGACATTTGGCGAGAACCTATGGCGATCGAGCATTTGTTGTTGCTCGTATGTGCAAAATGACTGGTAAAAGATGGCCTATTGTTGGACATCGACTTCACAATGAATTTCCTTATATTGAAGCTGAAGTAAGTTCATATGGTATTGATTGCTTTTTTTTTTGCATATTTGGTAAACCGTTGATTTTATTTGCGCAAGGATTTTTTTTCTCTTTCAGCAAGTTTGGGGAGCGAAAGAGAGGGAAGGAGAAGATGAGACTAGAAGTAATGGGTGGAGAAATTTTAATTTATTAGCTAAAAATTTTTAATTTTCATCCACGTTATGTTTACCGTTTAGTGCTCTGTATTGCTCTATATTTTTCGATGTTTCTCTTACTTTTGTCATGTTATATTCCCTATTTGATACATAAACAAATTAATCCTTTTTCAGTTGAAAGTAATTTGAACACCCTTCACAGATATGTGATATATGAGGAAACAAGTTTAAAATTGTCCAACTTTTTCTTTCAGTTTACACATAGAAACTATTAAAATCACTACCGTTCACTAATTATTGTATAAATTTTTAATTAAGCGAATAAAAGGAGACTGCAAAAAGCTGCAAATGTTTGTCATTTAACTTTTCGAGATGTTTTCGTCTCCTGCCTTGAAAAAGTTGAATGAGTTATTTCATGGCAATCCCTCAGGTGTTCGTAAGAGGCGAATTTATGAAGTACGAAAGTTCATGGGCGAATCCTCTCTTGCCCAATTTGGATCTTCATTTTTAGCAGCAACTTTTTGCTATGCGACGGCGAAATTTATACAGATATTCTCCGAGTGCAATGATTTAGAGAGGGGGAGGGGGGATGATCGCTTGCCTATGCATAGTAATGGAGGAAGACTTAAAGCGGTTTGATTTGAGCACCTTAATAATATTTATGAGCAATATGTAGGTACGTTATGCAGTGAAGGAATATGCATGCACTGCCGTCGATGTGATTGGCCGACGTCTGCGCTTAGCGTTCTTGAATACGTATGCGGCACATGAGGTTTTGGAGACAGTCATCGACATTATGGCAAAGGAGCTCAACTGGTCGAGCTCTGAATGCAAGGTGAGCCTAAGATTCTTTATTCTTTGCCATCGTTCATCCTTGCGGAAACAGATGCGAACTGTACTACAGGTGGGTAGCCTGCTACACTTTCTTTAATGCGTGAAAGAGATGTTTGAATTTTGCATTATGCCGGTGGTAGTTTATTCAGTGGAAGGCGGAGAATAATTGACGAGAGTTTTTGTGTTGGACTGAAGAGGAGTCTGGCAGAATAGTGAATCTATCAGTGGCGAGAGATTCTAGCAGAATAATGTTGTAGTTGCAGGATGCGGAAGTTTTGTGAAGGGGCACTGCTTAGTTTACCTTAAATCAGAGTTAGTATTATGCAGCTTTCAAGCAGTTGTCATGAGAGTGAACCCACTATGGAGAAAGGGGGAAAAGATTTTTGCGGAGACTTAGAATTTGTCGAATATTTCTTTGAATTCATGTTAGTTTGAGTTGAATTTTTTGGCAGCATCCAACTTTTTCAATCATTGTACCACTTTTCAGCTAAAAAAATCTAGTATGCGCTTTCGTTCGTAGAGGAGGACGCTAGAAGATACACCATTCAACTGGCTGTAATGGAAAGTTCCGCTCGCGTTCATTGTTACTATTGTCTTCCCATATGTTCCCTAGTTATGTTTCAGTGGCATTTGCGGTCTCTGATAAGTCCACTTTCCTACGTGTCCATCACTTCTCCTCCTTTTTACCTTTCTTCCCTTGTGCGTGGTAGCAAAGTCCTTCGCTGTTCACGCACGCGATAGATGTCTGCACATTTCAGCGTCAACTTGAAATGGCGCAAACATTTATCAATGTGGAAATGGGTCAAAATGCACGTGCGCAGTCAGTATCCGGAGTCGCTCTAAATCTAACACATGAGGAAATGCAATCGGCCAAGGAACGTTTCAATCAACTCGACAAGGATAGCAAAGGACACATCACAGTCAATGACCTCAGGAGGCATTTCCGGGCAAGCACTTTTCGTTGTGCTTAAAGCACTTGAGATTTAATCTCCTATAATCATTTGGCTGTTTCGAGGATTTTCGGCTAGTGGGAGGAATAAAATTGCTTTCGAGCAGATGAATCCGATCTCGCGACATTCCTGCCTTTGGAACCTCAGTAACTATTAATGTGAAGCCGCAATTATTACAGCCGTAGGGGCTGCTAATAGGGTTAACTGGCCATCTTTAAAGCCGGAAATGAATTCATCCCGAGAAGTTTTCTACCCAGATCTGCTCTCTTAGTAGTCTGATCAAAGTTCTAGTTGTCTGCTATGTTAACGCTTCATTCTTATGATGTGGGAAACCGTACGATTAAACTGATACCGATAATTCGAATTTTGGTTTACCGCTTTTGTCGTCTTTGCATCCTGGTTGCCATATACTTCAGCCAGAAATTTGTTTCCTTCAGAGATTTCGCGAGAGAAGGGAAGGGACTACTTGCGTACAGTCCAAGATCATGGTTTTCGGTTCATGAATACGACGCTATACCGACTGAGCCATCACCACTTCATTACTAAATTTTAGACGTCGATTAACTTCAACAATGTCGTCGTTTAATTAGCCTATCGGTTAAGAGTTTAATTCACATTTTGTACAATATATCTAAGTATTGAGAAGAAATCATCGTTAAACAAGTGCAGTATTGAGATTTTACTGTTATAGACTCATGGAGAGAAAATCGACGAGCGTCTTTTACATGAGTTGTTGAACGAAGTGGATCTGAATAAGAACGGTGAAATTGAGTTGACTGAATTCTACCAGGTTAGTCGTGTTGTTTCGAAATTGAATTCAACTTTGAGAATAAGGACTAAGAGAAGAGTTGTGATTATTTGTTCTAGTACATTGATGCGTTCAGAGGGCAGATTGTATGGGTGGCTGATGGGATTAGCTTGAAGAGCACGAGAGACGAAGTGAACGATTTAAAACTTTTCATAATCGCAGCAGCCACCTTGGATGTCTTTCTATGAGCAAGCAGCCGTACTATCCAGCAGTGGGAATAGAACACGTTTCCATCAAAAGTGCCAATGTTTTTGTGAGAAGGGATTATCGTCACTTATCACGTTACAATGGAGAGCGGTTGCCGTAAGGTTCAAGCAGGAAAATTTTATTAGAGCTAGTAGAAATAAATTCAGGAGGGATGGGTGAGACAAGTTACGCACACAATTACCTACGGCGTTCACAATCGTAATCACTAGCTGTGTAGAGTCACGTTTCGCCCTATTCATTCGGCATCGTACAGTGGTCTGGTGAGGTATTGAGAAAGTTTGAAAGGGAGCATGCATAAACGTGGTGAAGACTTGTAGGCTAAGCTGAGTAAGGAGGAGGGTTTGAAGGTGAGGTATAGGGTGGTAAGGACAGGTTGGAAGACAGCAACAAACGAGATAGGAGGGCTAAAAGGTGTCTCAGCAAGAGTAGGGATACATTGGAAGATGACTTCTATGAGATAATGGTATGCGAGGAGAAGGGTTATAGTGTGCACACTTTAAGATACAGGTTTGTGAAAGGAATGATTCGGAGGTATTTTTTGTTCTGACTTATTAGTTGTTGTTTTAATTACTTTTCTCGGCTAACAAATCCGCTGCTTACTCTATTTATTATCATGGGAAAATTTTTCTTCAACTTCTTGCATAATTTGCCTTATTGACTTACGCAATAATCGATATTGGCCCACCACTAAAAGAATAGTTCCGTCATGGCTAATGAGTGAAGCTGAAGGTATGAAGACCGCTGGCGTGAAACGATGCTTTGAAAACGGCTTAACCAAGTGTGGTGGGTGTGAAAGGGGTTGTGATCGATATAATTGTGCTCGAAGTTCGAGTTAGATTCAAATGTGGTGTTTTTATTTCAGCTTTATAGCGGTCTGAAGGGTGGTCAAATCGCACAAAATCGATTGGCACGTTACCTGGAGGAGTTTCAGAAAAAAGCAGCGGTGTCAGTTACTCGCTCTGGAGGGGGCGTTTAATTGCATCTTTTTGCATCTTGCAGATTAGCCTTTCAAACGTGCACTAGTGTTCTTTCATTATGAGTGTATCATAGAAATTAGAGAAGGCGAGATGGTTTGCATCGATGTGGGAACGACGCATAATTGTTTGGGATGGATTGCTTCGAGGTTTGACAATTTTTTATGATCACTGAAGATATATCCATTAGTAATTTAATATTTCATTGAATTAATATCGCTGTCAAAATTTTCCTCAATTTGAAATCGAAGATCCTTTGTGTGCGCACTGCTTCTCTTCGCCGTCGTTCCTATTTATTGTATTGTATCAAAAGTCGTGAAATATATCGATAGTCGTGGATGGAAATGATGACTAGAAGAGGTTAGGTTCCTATTCCGTTAGATTAATTTGAAACATTTAAAGTGTGTGTCAATTACATATACATACATATGCCTATCTGCCTCTTGTCTAAGGAATTCAAATATCCACCTAAGAAACTATAGTTGTGGAACTGTTCCGTTGGGTTATTAGGGTTGAAGCTACAAAGAATCCCCCGACGAATTTTTTATGTAAATAATCCAGTATTAGTGTTCTTTTTACATTCAGTGCTGAGTGGTATGTTTACGTCAAGCACTTTGTTGCTGTATTTCAAGCAGATTAAGGCCTGGGAATAATCTAACTATCAAAGTGTTTTTTGTTCAGCTTTGTATTTGCCGAACATGGGGTGACGGGATTTGCTCAGATCGGTCTTTGCACGTGGAATCGCTTTTTTACTGTTTCCTTAGTTATGAAAAGGAGTGAAAGAAAGTGAGAAACGATGAGCATAGAAATCACAACTAGGGAGAACCAGTGTATTGCGGGAAGAGTGAATTATTTCAGTGGGGAATCCGTTTGGTTAGCTCCACTATTCTGATTCTTATGTTGGATCTCATGAATTTCTTAGTGGAAACTAGCTCACCTTTCTTGCTAATAGCTTTGGTTATTTTGATGCACTTTTGCAAATTTTTGCAGTTGCGCATTATGGCGATATCGTATTGTATGAGCTTGTCTATTTGCATATGTTTATCTTTATGGATGTATATGTACGCGATATTTATAAGGTAGCTTCATGGAGCAGTTCACATAAATTAGGGCAAAATTCATAAGATGTGGAATTTCACATAATGCTAAAATAGTGATCTTCTTACCTATCTCGCTTAATAGCCCATTAATGAATATATTAGCTGTTTATGGGGATTGGTTTTGATTTTAGTTACCATTCTATATAAAAAAGTTTTGCATTATTTGTTACTTGTGTAGTCTTTGACTGAATGATTGAATGACCCATGAACAGCTAGTGAGCATCTATTGCCGCACACACACAACTTTAGTTTTTTATTCCATTTTTGTTGCTGCCGTACCCATTATTTAACTGATCGTCATTTTCTATGCTTTATTAGAGTCACCTGTGAGGTAGACGTTGTGATTTGCTGTTATTTAATATTTATATAATTTCACATCAAATGGAAACCCCCAGTCTTGTGATGTTTCCGACCTATTCCAGGTAATGGTTGGATCTTTGAAGCGCATTTAGGTCAACTGGCAGACTGTAATCTACAGTAGTAGGAGGGGCACTCCTGTCTGCACTTAGTGCAAGGTAAGGAGGGGGATGGAGGGGCTTGTTTCGAGGTTATGCAGTATTTGCGAAGGATTTGTTTTTAGGAACGGCGGTAATGTAGATGCGTCCGATGCGCATGTTTTATGCTTCCGATAATAAGGCCGGTAGTAGGGGCCGCTAAAAGCTTCACTTGAGGTACTATAAGCGAATGGCAGCCCAGGAATCCCAGATTCGGGACTTGACATTCCCTTAATTGGTGAATTTTCTTGGAGTTTCTCGAGAGAACATTGTTAAAGAAGTGCGGTTCATGAAGATTCGCGCAAAAGGATGCAAATCCCTATTAAACGACGGCAGTTCATCGTAAGCAAAAAGTAGACCTTAGTAAACATGAAGCTTCAATCTCATAGGGAAGCTATGAACCCTCCGCTATCAGACTAGGATAAAGAAGTGTGGCCATCGAGGGTTTTCAAGAATGATGCGCGTTTGTGAAGTGGACAAAGAGAGAAGTGGAGATTGCAAAGGGGAACGTAGAAAACTGAGAATTTGGGGGTTGCATGTGGACACAAAAAATAAAGTGAATTCGCCTAAAAGTGTCCAACTTTCGATATTTGTTTATCGTTTGGCTATTCTAGACGAAGTGTTTGCTTAATTCATCAATGTCGGAGGTGATTACACTTAAAGTTTTCGAATTCTTGATATAAATGGTAGTTTTTATCCAAATTTTTTTAGAACATGTGATAAAACATGAACAGAAATGTAGAATAGTTTGCAAATCACGAACATGCGAACCGCGGCCAGAAATAATGGCATGCGAATCCGGAATTCGGATTAAAAGACATTTGATATGGTTTAAACGAAATTGGCTACATCTTGGTGAGCTGCATTATCCATATTCACTTAGATTCTAAGCTTGTTTCCCTTTAATAGCATGCTTATACAGTTGAATGTCGATGTGATATTGGCGATTCTACTAGCCAGTTATTATTTCGTTCAGTGGTTGTTATCTGTTGCACTCGATGCGGACTCCTTCTTTGTCAGCACTTTAGCCATGTGCTTTAAATTTTGCTTTCAGTGTTTTATGTTAGTTATGTTTTTCTCTAGTAGCTCTTTTTTCGATGTATAGTACGGAAAAAGGAGCGTGTAAGGAAAGGGTTGCGGGATTGTTGTTTTTGTTGTAGAAAAACTTTCAATCTCAGTGCTCTGCGGGTTTTGACGAGAGCTTTTTTATGCAGTAACGAAGTTTAGGGCTCGTCCAAAGTCAGTTTTATTACAACACTTTTGGTGATGCCACCATTGAGGAAAGGAGGAGGGGTAAATATGTCTACGACATTACAGTTCTGTGCAATGGTGTCCCAAAACCGTTTTTGTGCTGTGCTTCGGTTACCTCATTCCTCTCCAGCTACCGCTATGATAGGATGCATAGGGGAGGGGGATTGTGGTGATGTTTGATGCATGAGTTTTCCGAGTCGTTACGTGTGCCATATGTAAAATTTTTAGCCTGTATGTTTCCTCGAAGAAAAAAATGTCTGTGTTGCAAATTGTTTGAACCAAAATATTGTTATACAGCCTAGGTTATGCTGTAGGTCGGAAGTTCTTTAACGTTAAACTTGTCGATTTCGTTTTCTGTATTCCTTTTAATTCGAGTGCGATGATTTGATCTAAATCTTCTTTTTAAATTGTGTACTGCAATATATGAAGTCTGTCGTTGATTTTTAAGTTGTAGGTGTCTATTGTCGAGGAAATTGTTTCTTTCTTTTCATTCTAGTCGCACGCCGTAGGTGTACATGTAGAATGTTCTTTGCTGAATGTGATTTCCATCTTAGAATTCAAAAACTGATTCAAAGGAACTCACGAAGAAAAGGTGAAGCGCATTCCAGGATTTGTTTATATTAACGATATCGGAGGGCAGCAGATTCCAGACTGGAGAATAGAACTGTTAAAGTGGGATGTTGTGTTAGAAGTTTGTTTGGATACAGAAAGAAATTGGCATTGTGAAGCCAGATAGTGGCATTCGCTTAAATTCTTTTATCAAGCTATTTGAACGCAACGTTGTATATCTATCTACGGTATATTTATCTCGGGAGTTGTTGAAATGTAAGAGTTTTCTTCGCCGATTGCTAAAGTAGAAACATTCGCGCTGAGATAATACTGCACATAGAGGTTTACTACTTAAGATGGTTGCTTAGGAAACTATGAAATAACGGAAGTGAGGAGATCTGTTAAATTGGGCCATGTATGCATTTTTTCAAGCTGAGGGGGAGTTGACTTAGGACACATTTATTCCATTCAGTTATGTTTCCAGTATTCTTGTGGGGATCCTTCCTTTGGTTTTTTTTTTTTTTTTTTTGGTTAGGAAATTGTGGTCGGTGTCGGTGTAAGCATTTTTCGTTCGCCGTTTGGATCAGGCAGGCTTATTCCAATAGGCTCTGAAATGCGCTTCATGTTTCTTCGTTGTGTTTTTCTTCAATTCGTGCATCTCAAAGTTAAGGATGAATCCTTAATATGCTGCTCATGAAGTTAGCGTTTTGAAAACAATTCAATGAGCTGTTGAGCTGTGCATGATTCATTGAGGGGGTGAGCATACTAGTTGATTTCAATCATAGAAAATAAACAATCTGAACAAGGCTGACAGGTGAAAGTCCCGTCTCATAGGTGGGATGATCCATGCTGGAAACGCTGAGGTTACTTTTCTAGCATTCTATCGGTGCTATCACCATGATGCGGCCTCCTTACTGTTAAAAATAGGATTTTTCATAGAAATTGCTCGTATGAATTTACTTTTCATCTGTTGAAACGAGAAATTCGCATTCACCATTTGGAATAAATGCATGGTGTAAGAGAATTTCAAAAAAAGAGCTTTATGGTCATTTGCATTCGATGAATCTAATACGAAACTGATCATATTTCAGGATGTCAAAAAGTGAAAAGGTTTTGCGAGGAGACATTGCAAAATGCTCGAAAACGAGGAAATGTTTGAATAGAGATGACTATCGAATTTATCAATTACAATGTGATACAGAATCCTAGAAGAGATGATGTCAAATGCTTACATTTAAGATTGCTTTCATTGAATTCGAAGAAGGTTGCTGAACCAGTGAACTTATTCGCGTTATTTTATTAAACTTCTCAAGGTGATGAATACATTGTGCAGTTCTCAATTGATCTTGATAACGGATGGAACGCACAGCTCACTTCAACCATGAAGGGAACAGTGAAAGCTTATAACTACGAACAGGGAAATCGTTGCTGCTAATCTAATAACGATGGGCTTTACCAGTCATCTCATGTGACAGCGAACTGCATAGATAGGGGGAGATTGAAAAGGGGAGATGAACGATCCTCAAGCCGAGAAGAGGATGGATTATCTCCAAAGTGAGTGGAAGGGAGGGGGTGTGTGGATGATCTCCAAATTGAGGAATTAATAGCCTCCAGATTTCGACGCGAGTGAATGATCGTCGGATTGAAGGGGATGTGGATGTGAAACGTGGACCAATCGGCTATAGATCAAGTCGGAATAGTGCGCCGTGCAGGCCAAGTCAAAGAAGGCCAAGTGAATAAAAGCAGATTAAGCGATACCCAACATGTGTCATGAGACTAGCCTGAGGCAGAATCGGGAGGGTGTAAAAGGGGTTGATGTGCCCATATGTTCATTCCAGGTGATAGGGCGTTCGTAGGGTCGAGTAGGCCTGCATTTGGCAATGGGAGCGCGTGAGGAGATCGGCGGCAGCGTGAGAGTTTGTAGGGTGCGACTACGGGATCGTGCGGACAACTGAAGCCATCCTTGCGAATGGTTCCATGCTTGTTCGTCATCTTATTTATATGTGTGGTAAACTATTCGCCTTTATACCTGTATGGTCTCACAGTTTACTCGACTGCATCTTGACAGAAGATGCAGATCCTCAAGGAGACCTGGACGACTAGGGGAGCTAGAGGAAGCTGACCCTTACGGATAACCATCAGGATGGACGGTAAACAAGCACAAAAAAGGAATGAAAGTGTTAGATTTTTATATTGCTGGAAATCACGAGATTTTTGGCATTTGCTTCAGTCGGATAAGCGAATCATCAGCTTCTACTTCCCCAGTCGCTAAACTGCGATCATTTCTAGAGGATTTTAATAGTCAGCTTTCAATTTTACATCGTTGAAGTGATCAATGGCACAACTAACGAACTACAGTGTTTAGCCAGAAAGTCAAATTTTCCGAAAATGAAGGAGAGGGGGAGGGGCTATGTCAATTTGCGATGCGAACAGCTGATATCATACAGTTACAATCACAAGAGAATAAGAGCAGAAAAATTAAAAAACTGCTATCGTACAATCGAAACCAAAAGAAGGTTTGAGAGAAGAAAAATTCAAATCCTCCAATCCCTTTTCAGGTTGTACTCTGGCATTATGCCCCAACCCTCACCACCTCTCCTCCTCCCTTTGCACTTCTGTTTTTACTCGAATTCTCCGCGAATCGGCTCACAACTTGTAATCTAGTCCTGATGGGACATTGCGTTCCATTGTAATCTTATTATTCAATTATTGATGATACCATTTTAATAGTGACATGTACAAATGCGGGTCCCTATTGATTGGTACTACGTAATAGAAATTCGAGGGGAATGTGAGGTTTTAGATGTTGACTGTAGGAAAAGTGGAACATCTGACTTGACGTTCAGGCCGTTAAAAATGCTCATTTTTAATAGGCGGATTTTCATTCACACTTAGTGGTTAGAAACTCGCTATTTTTATTGGTAATTCTCCGATGTGTTCGGCATTCTGGTAATGCATTCCTTAGGTTATTGTTTGTTTTGATGAATGCATCGCGAAATCACTCGATATTTAGCAAGCGTATCCCTGAGGTTGTTCGCTATTTTGATGAGCGTAACTCCCAAATTTGTGGTTGGTGGTGATGAGAGATGAGTGAGTGCCTAAGCCGTCGGTCGGGGTTTTTGTGTTGACGAAAGCAGCTCAATAAGCAGCAGTGCACTGTGCACAGCTGTGCACTCAGCGCAATTCGGCTCCGAGCACATGCACACACTCTTCGCATTCCGTGTACAGTCGTGCTTGCCACATCCATAAACCAACCGAACTCCTTTTTTCTTGCCGCAGCATTTCTTGCATTTTTGCACTCAACTTCTCAAACGATTCCCTCCGTCAGTTCCACAAGGCATCATTTGCCAACACATTTGAAGGCGCCTTAGGAAGTTTTGGAAGAACATACATTCAAGTAAGTTTCGAGAATCCTTTCATTACAGAGTGGAAGAAAGCAGTGCGTCGCGAAGATATGGAGAAGGCGGTCGGGGAGCGATCTGAGCGGGAGGGGAAGAAGGGGTGTGGAACAGCGAGCCGCGGAAACGATCAGTTGAAGTGATGGTTTTTGACCGAGCGGTCCAGCCCTCATTGAGCGGAAAAGTATGCAGGAGAGAGAGAAACTCACCGAACAAGTTGGCAATAAACAAATCGAGGCCACCTCTTTTGAGGGGATCCGATCCGAGCAGAAGAAAAGATTGACAAGGAAGCTAATGAACGAATATTCCTGCTCTTCTGTGGTCCCTATCGGAGACTTATCAGAGAAATGATCTCCGCAGCGTACGAGCAGAAGTGACTCCTACTATAGCGAATCGTGGAAGAAATGTTCCTTTTCAAGCAGATCTGGACTACCTTCCATCCAGGGAGGAAGTTATTGCTGGCGATGATGGGAATCAGCTGGAAAGAAGTAAGTGCCTACCTGACAAACAACAACCAGCTAGAAAGTGCATCACTGTAAGAAAAGACCCTTCGAAAATACACGTTTTCCGTGAGGTGTTTTTTGCATATCATGGCGTCACTGCTGCTTACTATTCTTTTTTTGTTCATGTTGATTGGGCGACTAGTAAAATTAAACTGAAGCGATTATTTGCTCACATAATATATCAGAACTTGGAGATTAGAACCGCACTCTCTTTAGCAGTTTCCTGAATGTTCTATCTTCCTCTAGATTTTTCTGAATTTTGAGTATCATATACAATCACGCAGTAAATATTTGCAATCGCAAGTCAATACCCTTCGTGCTTCCAATGGGGTTTTCTCCTTGCAGTTGCCTTCATCGAGCGGCTTACTCTCATATTACCACTAGAATATTGTCCACGTATGACTATTTGCGAGTGAAGCATTGTATAAGCCCTATAACCTATATTTATTGCACTTTCAGACCCGCTCTGTATTCATTTTCGATAAACCAACTTTGCAAGAGTGCGCCAATTTGAGTTTCAGCTGAGATAGATTGAATTTTTGCTTTAAAAATTATTCACTTAGTAAAAGCAATTCTCTCTATAGAAATACTGATTGACTGGACTGAATTGGATTTTAGTTAAAGTGGTGCAACAAAAAAATCGGAAAAAATGGAGAAGCACATGGCTGGAGCTCATACGCATGCTTCCAGCCTGTAGTGAACTACACTTTGGTAAATACAGTGAAGCGAATTGGGAGAAAGCGTCGTTTTGTTTACGTATGAGAAAGACGCGACCAAATCGAGAGGGCGAATCAACTTCGCGCGCGGATATTGGCTTCGGTTTAGCCAAGCACATGACTTCATCGAAGGACTTCATTAGCTAGTTCGAAGAGAGCCGACTAGGTTTTACAATGCTTCATGGAGATGTACCTTCGTCTTAATTGTTGAACGGTCACGTTTCCTAAGTTGTAGCCGAGTCGAAGCCGATGTCACTTTTCGCCTCTGTCACAAAGAAAATCAATGAAAAGGCACAAGAACTTCTCTGAAAGGAAGGAGGGAGAAGAAGGAAAGGACTGCAACCTGGAAGATGATTTGTGATTGTCGTACCCAACAACAATCAATAACGCAACGTTGCAACAGGTCGATGTTATGGACATGGGCAGCTCCTCTAAAAATCGGGTGTTTAGAAGGGGAAGTAAGTACGCATCTGGCATCACGTCAAGCAAGGTTAAACATCTGAATGAATCTATCTATTTTGCACATCCGATAACGTCTGTATGTAGGTTGAGTGCATTTTCTTACAAGCTGGCAGCAAGCAAATGATGTGGTTTTTCATAGGCAGCGAGAGCAACCCTCGGTAGTCATTTATGTGACGTTTTCCACACATCGCACACCCCTTTTTTATGGCGATCCCTCTCTGTGTGTGCGTGTGTGCGTGGAGCTCATCGCTCATGTGCACTCTTGTTGAGCCTGTGCCAAAAATTCTTATTTCTGAGTACTCAGAGTGTACTTCTGCTCACACCCATTCACTGACTACTCGTCCGGATGTGTGTGTACTCGTTTCACGCATCTCATTTCTCTGCGCATTTTCTTTTTTCCATTTCTTTGTAGTCTGCTAATGCATCTTTTAGCATTCGCCTAAGCTATCCTCTATGTGTACCTTCGACTTTCTCATCCATCATCGAACAATTTGTGTTTTGTGTGTATGTGCGTATGTACATGATGCATTGGCGCGTTAGAATTGTACTGCTTTCACTTCCGTTGGCAACTAAAGAAGGGGGAGAGTGTTCTATGCTGGTGGTGGTGGTTGTGATGGTGGTGCTGAAGTTGCTGCTGCTGTTGCTGCTGCTGCTAGTGGTGGTGCTGCATCATCGTCGTTTACGAAAGCAGCTGTGCGCGTTGCACTCATAAGAAAGAGAGCGAACTTCTTCGGGCACCCCATGTTGTCCTCGAGCGTGACGCGCGGTGCTCACTGCGATCGCCGACCGCGTCGTCACACAACGCCGTCGTTGAGGGTTGCCGCTGCGCGCGGCTCTTTCCGCCGCAACCGCTGTCTATCCTCATCTCCTTACCAGCTGCATCCGTTTGAACTCTAACCTTATCTTACGTTTTTTTCCAACCATGTCGTTCACTTGTTCCTCCGGATGCTCTATCCTTCCGTCCACTCGATGTGATCCTCTTCTTGACTACTACAATGATGAGTGAAATACAAACTGATGGAAGTAAGAGCCAGAGTACAATCATTGTCGTAGCATGGCGTACGTGCATTCGGAGGCATTGCTGATTTCTTTGTGCTCTCCTCACATCATGCCACTCACATGTTAGTTCCCCTCCGATATTTTGGGTTTACCCTCTTTCACCCTCGCGATGGCGATTCACATCGTCGCAGCCTCAGAATTTGCGACGTCGTGCATACATACACATGTAGCTCGTTTATTGTCGAGCCATTAACAACACACGCTGTAGTTTTGTGCCTCGAGTGATTATGCTTTCGCTTTTCCACAGATATCATGTCTTTAAACTTTCCACTCCCTTCCCTCACCTTTCCTCGATCTGTAATGTTTTTCTTAGCATGCATTTCCTCAGCAATCAAAACAGTGCGCCTAAATTTAAAGAGGTATGGCATGAGGTGAAAGGAACAATCACTCACCTTTATAGCGTTCCCAACATATTTTAGTTGAATCCATCGATGCATAAAATCACCGCTAAGATCATACGGGGATAATTTCGTTTGGAAGAAAGAATATGCTTTAGAGCTAATAGGATGTAATTTCGAGCACCGAAAATTTGCATCGCCTTAATCACCATTATGCCAGATGTCCAAGCTGTGCAAGCAAAATGGGCAGTTACCAATAAACCATCACATTGTACTCTCATATAAACATTGACTAATTACTGGGAACTGCTGATGCATTTCCATTATTCAGTTCTTTTCTAATATTGTGAAGAAATCGTTTTCTAATCTGTCTTCGTGTGTGCTGTTGTTACATTTCTGTCATTAAATTTTTTCCTTCATTTCCATGCTTCAAAAAACTTTAGGCGACTACGATATAGTACTTCAATTGAAATATTAGATAGTCCTTCAAGTATATTTTCTCAATAAATTTCCCATCTTATCAATACTGTAACTTTAATAAACGTAAACAGTCTTTATCATCAAATAGGTTGTTATTGTTAATGATCAACACCGAGTATTTCTTGTGTATTTTAAACACGAGTGGTATCTTCACCAGTTACAAATACTTCAACAATACTTACAAATTGTTCTCTAAAGAGTAACTTTTCGGTATGACATTTTCTGTGGTTGACGTCTTTTCTCTTGCATTCCTTTCTATAAGTGTACATATCTACACTTTAAACTTTCATGCGCTTATCAGCAGCACTTTTATTTAGAATGCGAAAAAAATGTTCGAAGTGAAATGTTGGGTGTGTGGTAAATGAGCGAATTGCTTCCGGCTTGTGTATGATTGTGTAACAAAAATTCTTTGGAATGGAATGGAAAATTTTTTGTTCTCTCGATAGGTATAGATGATGTACACCCTTATGCAATTACAATCGGATACGTTGGTTAACGATTTCGATTGCTCGTTGCTTTAACTGCCCATTTACAGCATTTATTTTACTCCTTTTATATGCAAACATCGTTAAACGTGTTCTGCAGTGATCTAATTTCTTTGAGAAGTTGTTTCGGTTATTGTATGGCCTGCATGCTCATCATTTCATCGATTTTGCTACAATTGCTCCTCTCTCCTCTCCTAATGTATGGAGAATTCGCCGCATTTTCCAAATTTGTAAGTTTCTGAAATGCGGCAAAAAATTCTTAACTCATCGCAATAGAACCAGCAGTTGCACATTTGCAAAATTTGAAGTGTTTAAGGTTAAAAAAGTTTTTTTTTGGATTTTGTATTATTTCATCGAAGCATATTTTGCCAATATCTTTCGTTTCTTTTTGTTAGTGAAACAATTTTGCAGCTTTTATTAGGGATACAAGTCACATATGGGAATATGCTCTCCCCTCCCCACCCCCAATTTTACCAGGTTTTGCACTTCATCAATTTCGACTAATTTATGTTACTAGTTTTGGACGAAATCTAGTACTCACTAGATCTGATTAGAAAACAACATCGATTTCGCCTAAAACATCTATACGTTTGGATATAAGTCTCTAGAATTTCCAAAATTTCACCTTTCCTTGTTTACCCTCCCAGTACACTGATTTCTTGAAGAACTGTAAATCTTGGACTTACATGTATTCAAGTGAGCGGTGTTGGAGGAGAGGATGGAGGGGTTTGCCGTAAGACAATTCTAGAACTTCATTAATTTCAATTTCTGCAGTAAATTTTTTCACGTTTCCTCTTCACCTTTCTGAAATTCATAACAAATACGTTTGCATAGCAAAACTGTTGATGTACTTCAGTTGTTTTTAAAGGATTTGCTTAAGAAGTCACCATGGAGAAGATTTTTAAAAGAATTTGCGATGCGATATTTGGCAAAGATTGAGGAAGAGGTTAGGAGGATATGGGGAAAAGAAAATATCAAGAGCTTATTGTGATCTGATGGTGTTTTCAGATGGAGAATTTCAGCACTAGTTCTTTCTTTGCAAGAGCGCATAACCGACGATGCCTTCTTAAAATTGATATTCTCTTTCGTATTTCTTGCTTTCCTCACATAACGGACAAATCAAAACATATAAAACCCATTAGAGCGGAAGCGTAACCAAATTCCGATCTTGGAAAACCATTAAAAACTACTAATCCATGAGATCTAAAAACCAGCTCATTCAAGAAATAGGTAGTGATGTGTTTTAATCTGACATCATTTCAGTAATTCTTTATCAAAGTACATTCACTGATGTTGACGTTTCATATGCTCCCACACAACGCGCATCATTGATCGTTTTTAAGCGAAACTTTCTGGGGTCATGCTGAAAGCTGAAGAGCAGCTGCGTCGATGGATTCTGTTGTACAGAAATGCTTCATAATGTCCACCGAATATTTATTCGTTTTTAGTTTTCTAACAAAATTCGACGACGAACTTGGAAAATGTGCTCAGAGTAGGCCTTGATGTGATCCTTGAATATTTGCCTGAATATTCAAGGACCATGCCAAGGCTATTGAGGCAAATATTATGTTTCTTTTTTACGATAAAGGAATCAGTGTAAAGTGCTTTATGACAAACTAGTTTTATGTATGTATGTATATATGTATGTGTATGCGCCGTGCAAATTAGTGCAACCTTCACTCTACCCTGCACGAACACACACACACATACAACAACACAAATGAATAGTACAAATGCCGCCTTGCGTATCCGCTTCGACAGCTGTCGTTGTCGCTGCACACCGTTTGTACACACCAGTACACATAGGCATTCACCACTGACCACTGCCAAGAAATTTTCTCCTTGTTATATATTGCTAGTTGCTTGTTCCCCTCTCTCGCATTCCGTACATGCGGTAATCACCTAGGCAATTCGCCCTCGCAATCTGTCAAAATAAGTCGGCAATTTTTGCAAGCATAAAGGGCGAGAAATGAATTTTATTTCTGCTGTAAAATGGCACTAAGAGAAACGTTCGGCCAACAAGGAGGATGAAAATGACTTCCTGATATTAAATGGTGTCAGTTGTATTACTTTATAGGTAAAGTTCGATTGTGCTTCTTACCAAGGTGATTTCCGTGTGATGCTGCTTGCCCGTTCGTTGATTGGGTGGGTATTTAAGATGTTTAATTAAATTATTTGGTGAATAGAGGATGATAGTTTATTTCCCGACCATAAGGATCCATAAATATCCAATCCTAATAGACCGAACTCGTGACCTTTTCGTAAACGCCTTCTAGGTCACAGCGAAATATGAGCGATCCGGTCATGCTTATATGGGTTTAGGTTAGGGATATATCGCTAGCGCTTTCCTATAGCATTTTTCCAACTCTGTACCTTCAAATGCAATATCCATGCACTATACGATTTATCGCTTTATTACGTTTCATTGACTGTAGATTTCTGACTAATTTTTAAAGAATGTTGCTTCATTTTCTCTTTTTTTTTCGTCTCTTCTCTTCCCTTTTCCCTTCTCCAGGCTCATAAATCTTTTTTAAAAATGCGACATTATCGGAGATCCTGTATTTAGTAGTTTTATTTCTCACCGATCTCCATCGCTACCACTCAGCCCATTACTCAAAGAGTGTGATTTTTGTTGATGAGGATCTATCATGGTTTTATCAACGCTGTTTGTTGCTTGTTTAAAGCAGTAATCATCCACATCGATCTTAATAATGTTGTGTTCGTTGAGTTATCGTTTGTTGCGTTCTGTGTTATTAAACTTGATGTTTTTCAAGTTTGTTTTTTTTCCTTCAGAAATTTGTAGTGAAATAAATCAATTTCCTTCAGACTAAAGCAGAAGCAATCACTCAATAAAACTATAAAAATGGACAAATTATTCGAATGAATTGATTTCGATTATTGGAACATTTTTCCCAGTATTTACATAAAATGAAGAATAGCGCTAATAAATAAGATTAAGTCTTTGCGGGGAGGGGGGGGGGGAAGTGGAGGTTGTACGATTTTGTCATAAATTTGCAAATAAAAGATCCATTCGATACATTCAACGGAATTATTTTCTGCGGAGAAAGGAAGAGAGGGGGGGCGGGTGGGGGGGGGGCTGGTCGTTGATGAAAGAAGCAATGGTATGTATCGCATAGAAATCGTCATAATCAAGTCAACGGTTGTGCGACGATACGCTAGCCAACGATTACGATAAGCGTCGTTATATGATCGTTGTACGGTCGCTTCAGCGAGGATTTTTGATAGGTTGCCAAGAGACGATCACACATCGCTCGATCAAAGATCAGTTTGCTCACGAGCGACATGTTATCGCTGGCACTACGCTACACTTCGACTGAATCTATGGCTCACCCACCCCTTCCACCTGTTCTCCCCACTTTCCAACTGCCCCTAATAGCACAAGTGTCCTGAAATTGTAGATGTGAATCTAGCTATGTTGTTGATGAAAAAAAGTTATGTATTATGTTTTGCATTATTTATTTCATAGTGCATTAAGTACGATGTCAACTAGATGCAGAGAACTGTTGACTAGAAGGAATAGGTAGGAAAGCACTGTTGCGATGCATTTTATCCTATTGGATTGTGTAGGTATCGCCTGGTAGATTTCTTACCTATGTGTATGAGTAATAACACTGTTGTTTCGCAGACGCATGATCGATAGATGTAATAGCATAACAGCTTTTTTTTTCGCTACGACCATGTAATGCTCGGAGTAGAGATGGAATAATAATTTGTGCTGATGTTTCGGCTCTTTGAGCCATGATCATAGCACACCAAGCTCAAACTTGGGTATTTAAACCCTCAATGTTTTATAACTTTATTGTGTTTTATATTTTGTTTCGATAATCGCAAATGTATTATTATGTGTTACACTTGTAACGAATTATTATCAATTTGAATAATGATAGCTAGTAATAGTAGCGCTATAATTATTGGTATGTTATTGTTAAATGACACAAAAAAAAACTTTCATTTTAATATTAATTAACATGTATTTATCGTCTTGGTCATATATTCTCGCTCATATCCTTTCACACATCATATCGATGATTCCGCAGGTTTTGTGAACATATTTCTGGATGGTTTCATCATCGAATTCAAAGAGTTCGATCTCCTATTCCTATTTTAACGCTAAAGTTATACTAATGAATATTGTGTAGGTGTAAAGGCCGCTTATTCAAATATATGAGAGATGGGCACAGTGATTCATGTTCCTCAAGTAGAATTTACGACATTTGTTGATCTGTTTAATGTTTTATGTGCAAAGTGATCCTTGTTTAGAACTAGTTTCTAAATTTTTCTCAACACATTTCCGACACAATTGGTCACAATTGGAAGGGGGAAGGAGCGAGAGAACGACATCTTGAAAGGAATTGTACTTTTGAGTGAAGGTGTTCTCTCTCTTGCGGTGTACTGGAGCGACAGATCCGTAATGTCCGTGACAAGTAGACGCTTGCATGTCCACATCACCGTAGAGGTCGCGCCTCTATATTCTCCCCCGCTTCCTTCTCATGCCAGTGACGTCATGCATACTCATTGCCAGCCACTCATAGTACTACATTGTAAAGTTGAACGTGACTTTTTTTGCACACTGTCATCTAACCAGTTTCAAAACCATTATAAGCGTTGTTCGGTTCAACTAGTCGTCTAGTCGGGTTCAAAGGTTTAGTGACGGGATGTCCCGTAATTTTCTTTGAGCTAGTTTGAGAGGGAGCAGGAACATAAAAATTGATGTAAAAGTTGATCTGAATAAATTTTTACAGAGTAGAAAAATCTAAAGCGGATGGAAGGAAACAGGAAGTAGAGGAAGGGAGGGGGACGGCTGCGTTTGCATCACAAATTTCCATGAAGTTCCCTCGTTCTTTTCTTCCTCCTCTATCTGTCTCTCTTAGGCTTTCTCTTCCCCTGTCTTCCTTCTTCTCTCTGTTTAATCATCTGTACGTTTTTCTTTGTTGCACCGATGAGTTCAATATAAAAGTTGGCGACAGTGGTTCGATATCACTGTAGCCATGTTTTGCAACATACGCGACCGCCAGTTGCACGCTATTTTGGACA
>JAAVTS010002217.1:10567-23725 GCA_022845575.1 Baylisascaris ailuri | reverse complement strand
CCCCCCCCCCCCCCCCCCCCCCCCACTTAAAAAATATTTGCAAGCATCGAAGTGATGCCAAATATATGAGCACTAAAAAGGAAGCATTTTTCGGTTACCGCACAGCAATAAAAAATATCACTAACAATATACCACACATAAGTCAATATAAATGCTAAAATCACAAAAATAATGACTCACACTGCGGGAACCTTCGGCCGAACTCTCGTTACTTCGCATCGCGAATCGCATCACGCTAAATACAATAGGTAAATAAACACCTAAACAAAGACGTTCAAATAAACGCATACCGTACTTTATTGTTTAGAAGCCCCCTTACAATACATGCCCATTCTAATGCAAACCTTTATCAATATACACAGCAGGATATACTGAAAGTTGGAGAAAAATGGGAAGAACGAAACAATTCTTTATCCATCTTCTTCTCCCATATTCTTCTTCCTCAACCATTTGTTACATCTGCCTTTGAAAACCCCGGCCTGCACCGTATAAAACTCTTCTTTCGAGGATATATATCGATTTTTGTTGTAGACCGGGATGGATACGGTGGAGCCAATATGAGAGAAATAAGATTCTAAAAAACTACACATATGTGCACAAATATAAAGCAGGGACCGGTAACTCCCCGTTTCCTGACCTCTCCCTTATTGCCATCTCCAACAACAGCTCCTTGTAAAAACTTTCATGTTTCATCTGAAACTTCTGATAGGATTACCACTAACGAGTTAGGAAGAAAACATAAAACAGAGGTGCTGAAAAAGAAAGAAAACAAGTCAGCAAACTTACTCATTATATATTTCCGACGGGCCTCGGACCATATTGAGAGTACCCAGGTTGGCCGCCGTCTTCATTTCCACATACCTGAAAGTTTTAATACTATTTAAAAAGCTTTAATAATGAATGATTTCTCAATAGCCTAAATCCAATTCCCACATTTATGAATTAAAAAAGAATGCAAAAACTGTTATTGAAGTAAAAAGAGTGTCAGATAAAATTTTCAATGCCTATCACTATCCGTACAAGATAAGACCAGTTTCGTGGTGAAGGCTTTCTATCCAGTAGCGCCGGAAGCGTTCATGGCAGCTATTCTTTCACTTCTGGTATTCCTCACTGAGAGTGGCAAGGCTTTATCATAGGCTATCACAAACTCTACGATCTCCAACCTTATTTCACAATCTTTCAAATCAGAAATGTTTTTCCCCCGAAATTCTTATGTACGATAATGAGTGAAAATATCTGTTCGAAAGACGAACTGAACAAAGAACTTCAACTTCAGACTTCCAGCCTGAAGTTTTACTGGCACTCAGCTGATCTGAGATACACCATTCCTGCAAATCTCCACTAAACTCTATATTTAACAGCAACACCATGCGTCATCAAGCTGTTATGAGCCAAGCTCTAAAACCAAGAGTTCAGGTATCCCAGAAAAAATATCCCCTTCCTCAGGCATACTAGACGCCTGTTATAAAATTAGACTATAAATTCTAGTCACGTAGACTTAGACCACATAGAGACTTATTAGAAGTAGGCTATAAATCCTCGGCATATAAGAGAAAAAATAACACACAAAGGACTTCCTATAAATCTTCTCTTTCGCTTTACTCAATACTAAAACAAATTCTTTAAGAAAGATATGCCCGGTCACTACCGTCTCCTACCTGTGCGTGTATGCAGAAAATCTACATAGACCAGTAGCATCAATCGCTTTTGAATTGCTAAAACTAAACCCTTTTCTTCCTGCTAGTCTCTGCTTCACTTAACATTACAACAACTCAGGATCTCGTAAACACATCTATGACCTCATGAGCCTTTTTTGATTCTGAATTGAATTCTTTGCTCCAGAAAGCTGCTTCGACTTCTCTCCTTTCCATCATAATAATAAAAACTGAAATTTTCCATTACAAACGCCCCACCTGCTCCCTCCCTCCCTTTCCCCCTCCTCTATCTGGCCATCACACACCGTTCATCAGCTCTCGTAGATTTTACGTACTATTTTCATAAATCGTTGGATTATTTACTCCCTCTTTGCGCCCATACAAACATCGCTTGAAATATATTATTCGATAGGCATGTGCACAGTGGCCCCACTTCCACAAATTTGCCACAAAAGCAAAAAAATAAGCAAAAATAAAAAACCACCTCTGCATAAATGCAATCAAAAACTAACGAAATGGGTAAATTACCATTTATGAAGGGAGTTGACCTGCTCAAATAATGGCTCATTCTCGATTGTCTTCAATATAGCGTATGCATCTTGCTCTGTTGATGCAGTCGGTTCGGGATTCTCATTTTCCAATACATATCGATCATAGCGACGATGCGTTAGTACATCAAACTACAATCACAGAACTCCTGATTAAAAAAATCAGCAGTGAGAAAATATGCTGATAGCTTGTCGGTAATGAATGTGCCTCATGGACTTTTTGAAAAAAAGCAAGATGGACAGAACAGATGATATATGTGGTGAAAACTTTGAAACCTTTTATGAAAACTGAACAACAATAATGATTATAAAACATATAAATGAAATCTCATATCTAGAAGAAACCTTCCTGTAGAAATGCTGTCTCTTATTCATCGGCAATGCAGCTCTAATATTACTTCCTTCTCTCTTCTCCCTCCCTTGCCCTCCCGTCCTTCCTCTCCCCCTCCCCCACTTCAACCTAAAACAACAACATTGATGCCTTGGTACTCAAAAAACTTGAAATATACGGGTAAAAAGTTTGATATAGGATTACATCCCACTTTGTTCAAATCCACAAAAGCAATATCGATTGCTTCGTTGGCGACTGGCACCATCCCAACGATTTAGGTTACTCGGAACTCAAAATCTGACATCTATAACCTAAGACTGCTTTTGCAACCCACCTAGAATCGACAACCCCAGCACTCTTAGGTCCCCAAATTCGTAATCATAAGGACTCAAGCACTAATGGCTCGGCATCAGTGATAGGTGCACTAAACAATAAAAAACTATGCAAGGAATTGCATTTCACTTACATCCTTTTCAAAGGCCACTATTCGAAATATCTGCCGATCGCCGAAGAATTGCAATATCGCGATCGCATCATAACGGTTTTCTGGGATCAGCGAATCGTTGAGGAATACCACAAGGCTTCGCATTTGTTCCACCGAAACCCGAACCTGAGTGACATATCGAAACGGTTGCATAACGTATAGTGTATACGTTAGATAAATACCAAACAACCGCTCCTGCAAAAGTTAAGAAAGCAGTAAGTAGTTCATGATTACATTCAATAAAACTGGTTGCATTCACGTCAGCGAGTTGCCATCGAAACACTTATAAACTCCTCTAAATATCTTTCAAAATAAGACGGTATCAGCCTATGTTAAAATCTCGAAGATACTATGCAAATCGGCCAGCAATCCTCTTCAACTAGACCAATGACTCAGTAAAAGAAGATCCATTCACTATATTCGTTACCAAATTTGCCCAATTAATAATAAGTCTAGTGCAGCATACTAGCTATAAGAACGTGCGGCATTCAAGTCGTGATGCAAACCATGCCAAATAGGCCAATATGATATGCGCTCTAGTAATTCCACTTATCTAACCAAGAAACCTCACAAATTTTTAGTACATAATAAAACGTAAACAACAGCGCACAGTCATATTTCAGCCGATTCAAACGGTTTTATAAATTTCCTACAATACATTCGCCGAACTGGGGTAGTGCCTAAGAACTGTTTGACGCATTTAACTGTTCACGATTACTTTCATAGAAAGTGGATCAACTTGAAGGCCCATTCATCAAATACCACAGCTCTAGCTTTCATTACTTCTGAATTGAAATTACCGAAGAGACATATACACATGAGCGCAAATAGCCTGAAAAGCGTGTAAAAATACAGCTACTCCAGCGTTGTTCGGTTGGAGATTTAAAAAAAAGCCACCATATTTAGCAAGCAAGTAAACAATGACTGCAGGAAATTTACAACATGCAACGAACTAATTACGACTAGGATGCCTCGGCGTTTTAATAACTTCTTGCTTCAAGCAATACCCTGCCTACCTTCTTCCTCCTCCTTTCCCCACCTCGGCAACAGCGACCATGCTAGGTTCCCCCCCCCCCCCCCCTCCTCACGACGACGCTCATATAAAGTTTAAATACCTGTAAGGTAAGGTCGTGTTTGGGTCGTTGGTTCCATGCAGCATCGATCCCTTCTTGTTCTCGTTCATCATCACTCCAATCGGGCTCCTCCCTCCGATGACATACCATCGCATAAGAAATTGCCATTTGCAGCAATTTCTCGCTGAACTGAAATCTCCATCTAATTTGTTGAACTCAAAAACAATTCAGCATCGAAAATTTATAGATAAAATGTTTATTTCTAGGTGGCACAGAAATTCAGCACATCAAAATTTAATGTGGAAGAGAATTAGAACACTTAGAAGATAAATAAGCGAGCTTATCCTCAACAAAAATATAGACAAAGAAATAGAAGCACAAATCTATATTCCAAAGATCAAGTGAAAAAAGTGGTGAGCACATCGTTAAATGTACCTCAGCTATATAAAAATTATGATTCGAATGCGAGGTATAATGGAAGCAGAAAATAGGAAGCTTTAAGATGAGTAGAATAAATTTGCATAATATGCTAACAAAAATGTGAGTAGCAAATATGAGCTATTCGATTACCCGATCTAAGCATAAACGTTTTTAAAAAAAGCATTTTAACGGCAGAAACAAACTCTCAAAAAGAAACAAGGCATTTTCCACTCTCGTGTCATGATTTTCTGATACTGCACGCACAGAATAAATTGTAATGCAGAAAACATCAAAACACTGCAACTATCGAATAAAAAGATTGCTAATCGATAGTTAAAAATCGATAAAATCTCCTTTCTATAAGGCAAAATATTTGAAAATCAATTCACGCTAAGAAAACTTAAATAGCAAAATAAGCTCAACATGATCAAATAACAACATACAAAATCAACAAACAACCACTTTGCAACTTTATTAATCACATGGAAAACCATTTATTAATCACTCGGAACACAAAGTTTTTAAGAGTAGGGCAACTTTGGTCATATAGGGATCTACTTCTCTTCTGAAGATAACAGCATAGGAGAGCCAGAACATCTTGCTACCGAGCATCAGTTCTTTGCACTTGTTAATCAGTAACCGATCGCAAAAAGCAGAAAATCTGTGCATTTGCAATTCTTGAAAAATACTCTGATTTTCAGGTTTGAAACTGAGCATGCATATGGTGACATAATTTCATGATTCAAACATATACATACAACAGACAAAGTTCGAGTTAGGGAGTGAGGGAGTTCGGCTGAGTGACGGAGTAGGAGGGAGCTCGGCAATGCCTCTGACCGCTAAAAGCTTGGAAGAACAGAAACAATGTGATGTCCTCTTCTAATCGCAAACCAACAGCATCAAAAGCAACAAGAATGTTTCAAAGCGATCAACAAGGAGGGCAAGGGAGCATCTTTTGACCGACAGGCATATACAAGATCTCGCTCGCTGGCTCCGAAAAGAATGACATTCAGATGCTTCAGCAGGCCTTCTCCGATTAGCAGCATTCACACCGCGTCACTGACCGTTTTCAACTATTCTAGCTGTTCACAGAAACGACTATTGAGAAATTTGCATATTGTAGCCAGCATAAACATTCTTAAGGAAAAAATATTCATAAACTTTATCATCATGCACTATTTGTTTCTCATTCTTTTCTTCCTTCTATCAACATATACCTTAAACGCTTCCCGGGAAAAGTTCATGCATTTGACTTCATATGTTCATCCCATAGAGGTTTCAATGCCATTCACTTCTTATACATATAAATCGTAACACAGTAACACTGCCAACTGCGTTATTTGCTCATCGCGATCGCTCCTCTCCAACTTCACTTCCGATCTGTGATTGCATATCCCAACGACTCTCCTAATGAATCACAGCGCAGACGATGCATTAAGATGCTACTCCCTTCACAAGCGCGTTGATGCATAACCGTTATGAACTTTTAAGGTCACACCTTTGCACATTGCTACTTCTTACCTTACTACAATTTGTACAGAAGGAGCAATATTTCCTATTCATATTGCCCATTTATTCGAGCAGAACCCACGTTCATTCAAACCCTCTTGCATCCTCCTCAACCCGAGGCCAATTCTACTTCACGGTATCAAAATTCAATCACAGCTATATCGAAAAGTGCATCGGAGCAATCATATGTTACACTGTGGACCGTCATGCTGAAGAAAATAACGCATCAATAAAGCAGGTCTTCAACAGTATGAATAGATAAAGGTTTACAATTACTAAGAACCAATCGATCACAATGAAATCGATTCATCAATAAGAGAGTAGAATGCCCCTATTCAAAATGATGGTAGCAATTCGAAAGTAATTGCACAAACCTCAACAAGCTCGGCGACAGACATCTTTCCCCAGAAGATCGTGTTGAATTCAACTTCTTTGAATACCTCGAAAAAAGCGCCATATCCTAACGAATTCTTCTCCTTGTACAAATCCAATAGGTGCTCGATATCGGCCCGACAACCGGACATAACTGCCGGTGCCGAAATTCCTGCACCACGCATCTTCACCTGCAACTATCATATCAGTACTGTATCACTGGAAAAATTTACTAACGTACATAAAACCGTTCGTCAACGAGTATATAATTCCCAAAGAATTTAAATGGAATTGTGCCTGTAGATGAAATTACGTAACCTTGTCATTCTCCTCTTCTTTTTATTTAACCCGGGAAAACACTCGCATTCAGCAGACCACTCAGAAAAATGCAAACACTTCCCACTTGTCCTCAAAGAAATGTGATTTCCATCCAAATCCCACTTTTTCCAGCAAAATTGAAAACGTACAAATAAATACGATATAAACATACATAAGCACAATGAGTGATGCACTCATAAGTCTTAAAGAAGGAATCGCTTGCTAGGGCAATGAAGTGACAGCATAGTAGGGGAATCAGAATCCCCCCAGCCAATACTCCTCACGAAACTTTACCTAAAACAATCGTGTGGCCAGGCTACCAAAGGAGGCGCAATTGATGACGGTTACCCCCCTCCCCCCCAACACATATGTCATTATTGGAGGGCAAAATTTTACCAAAACATCAACAGCAAACAACACCACCAAAGCAGACGTAAAGTAATAACAGCGCATAAAATTAACTTTTCAAACACTGATGAACAACTGCTCAAGCAGGAACCTGTAAATCACACAAACTCATTAAAATGTATCTATCATTACCAAGGTTTAAATAAATAACATATGAGCAATTACTCCATTAATTGACCACCCTATTATTGATACAGGCTAGCTGAATAAGCCATTCCGGGTAAAATCGGGAAGCGAGTCAAAATGGACTTTACTGATGACCGTCGATAAGGTCGCCACCAAACTTTGGGTAAGATCGGAGGATAGCTACCCAAACTCGGCTTTATCTCATCCGCGTCACTAAAGGACGAATTTGAACAGCACTGTGAGGACACTACGCCAAAATCTTATGTGCCACCATTAACACGACCTGTATTTTATCCCACAGTTCACTGTAACTGACGCTAAATGTACATTACATGCACTTCCCAACCTGACATTTCTGTCATTTCCTCTACAGAACACCATACGGCCTACTCAACCAACATCCTGTAGGAGGCTACATTGTATCCACATATCGTTACACGATGACAGCGCGCACAACTGCCGATCGAGGCTTGCCTCCATGCTCCGCTTTATCAATAACCATGCAGCTGCTCGTGCAAAAAAGACATCACATCGGATCGCTGCACACTACCCTTGAAGTTGGCAACATTCCAGATTACACCTCATCTTCCCCACAAACATCGGCAGCACTTACAATGAGTGAAAAAACATCTAAATATTCGCCCACTCCAACTTGCATCCTTTAAGATTCATTTAACAGGACCACCCTGTAAAACGACCTAGCAGTCCGAATAACCGATAAGAAATCGCCCGGCCAAAATTTACAGGAAGCCGAACCGATTAGCGGCCTCATTTCGAATCAAGTAGTCGGAATTTTTTGCAATACAGGAAGATATTTAAAATCGCAATTTGATATTCCACCTAGTCAATGTCAAAGATCAAACGTTCATACTGATCAAATGGACAAATAGAAAACGATTTGGTGACCTATAACCGATAGTTTATCCAGAGTTGAAGAATAGCGAAATATTAGCAAGTAGAAAGGTCACCTGTCGACCGAAACGAATAATAAAATCGAATATCGTTGGCGGGCAATAAATTTTTATTGATATTCACAAGCAATAAACGAATGTTATAATTTTAGAGTGAAAATTAACTAACACCCCGCCAAACATATACAAAATAAAGCGAAAAAACAGCGAATTAAAAGAGCATCCACGCACTTCGGATAGCATCGAACACAATAAAACTTTGTTCCTACAGTATAGAAGATAGATTTTGACTAACAAATGTTTAGCACATCAGAGCCAATAAATTCAGAATGGGCAAATACAAACTTCTTCGCTTATAGCAAGGAAAACAAACCGCCTACAATAACGAGCTGAGAGGGAAAGCAAAAAATTCAAGCATGAAAAGCACCTAATGCCGATCCCAATGCTGCCCTGCAACCAATGACAACTTTAACTTCGGTGATGGCAACGCTTTAGGACGCAGGTAGGAGAACAACGTGGGCTCATCATAGAGGCGGTAGTAACTAATTGGTCAACGTGAGCTGAATAGGTCACATTTGGGCGATGATGACCGACCGGTCAACTTGGCCTCATAATAAAACATCCAGTCAATGGTGACCGACCGGTCAATGTGGTCTCATAATAGATCCGAAATTGAGGGAATAAAATAGCAAATGTATGAATGCCACCGAAAAATAATCAAACACCAATACGAATGAAAATTACGAACGAAAAACTTTCCAAGGAAGCAATGAATAACGAATAATTCAAGCAATAACATAAAGCAATAACATAAAATAACATAAAACATAAGCAATAACATAAAACACTAAGGACATAACGAATCACAATTATAATTCAAACACATCAAAATTCAGAAACTTTTTTTAAACGATGGAAAAATTTATGGAAGGAAAATTTTTTTCCATAAGCCAAAAAAATTTTATGCTCCACTCTCAATTCTTTCCGACTAAATTTCCCAGTCAAATCCAAAACTAAATGTAAATTTTTATACCAATCTTCAAGCCCAATTAATTCCCGACGTTTCAACAATTAAAGAAATGCTTCTTTTACCAACACTACCGAATTTACTGTTGGGACTCTATAAAAATGAAGCGACATCTTATTAAGAACTCCTAGGAATGGGTGGAAAAAACGAACATAAAAAATGGAAGCAACTTAAGTAAAACGAAAAATCGCCCATTGCCAATCCTATTACACAATGGCAATTGAACTTTTTAATACAAAAATAGGTCACATTAACAAAAAGTCAAGTGTATTATATCACATATGGTAAACAAACTGAAAGAACTCCAAACCAGAATGTTTAGGAGGTGTTTCATCACCAGTTCAAACTCGGTTTTCGAAAAACACAAGCATCCGACTCACATGATGGAGAGGGTAGGTGCGAGAGCAGGAAGACGGGAGAGGGGGAGGGAGGGGAGGAAGGATGGAACGTGGAATAGTACTTGAGCAATCACATCAAATACTATCACCTATCGGACGGAACGCTTACCACAGTTAATAAATTCGGGTAACCAAAGCAAAAGCCAAAAGAACGACCACCCTAATTCCAAATAGTACATTCAAAATCACCGCACACAGTGATCTTAAAACTATTAACCTGAATAATGCCAGACCTCAAACTTTCTTTTCTGAATTAACTACTTCCTTGGACACACCTATTACTTATTTACAAGCATTCTTTTCCTACTCAAGCATTTTGCCATCAAGTCAATCTGAACAGCATACAGCTTAAAGAAAGTGTTCCCCTGCTGAATTCTGCTCTCAGGAAACACTTCTTGGCAACGACAGGTTCAGCGAGGGAGGAGGCGATGTCTTCCCACATCATCCTCTCCTTCGCTGTCATCTCCGCTGTTCTCCCCCATCATATGCCCCCTCCTTTATTCTCCGTAGAATCACTCATGTCTTCCAGCCACCACCAAAATCCAGAAACCAGACCTCCATTGACCTCATCCAATTCACCTAAAGACAGTCAACTTGTGATTAAAATAACATGGCGACGCGTTAAGCAAACATTAGGACATAAAACCACAGATTTCGGCAGACATGCCTATAACTGAATAACATTCACAGCAATAGGTATAATATAACTTTCAACCAGTTTGACACTCGAATACGTCGACCTTCTTCATAAACTGCAAAATATCCTTCTTGGTTATGATGCCCAAAAGTCGGCCGTTATGAGTGACCAACACTTGACGAAGTCCCAGCTTTCTGAACATATCGATAACAGTCTCCATCGGCGTCTGATCCGTGATGGTCATCGGCGCCTTTAAGTATCTCAATTAATGCTCGTAATAGGCTCTGCTAAATAGACAGATAACTAAATTAATATGAAAGGATGGTGAAAGAGAAAAGCCCCCTCACTAAAAAAATCATCTCCCTTCAATATTTCCCTCAATTTATGAGAAAATAGAAATTTATCGCCACAAACGCCTAGTAGCATCGCTTCAAGTCAATAGTCGCCGCAAAGATCAACCTACTAAAAACCGAAAAGTCAAAGAAAAACATATCTTGATATATAAACAGACCACCTCAATAAAATCTTATGCATGCCTGTAGGATGCACAAATCTAGCTTCTAGGCTCCTCTCCACGCCCTCACTCCCACTCGACCTAGCATTTACATCAAGGCTGCAACTATATCTACAAATCAAGTTCCTCACCAGATCAATAAGCTTTCGTAATCTCAACGGCGCGGGTCCACCGATACGATCTTCTGGTACGTTAGTGGTAAAGTAGACAATCGAATTTGTAACCACATATGGCTGCGTTTTACGTGCCGAATGTAACGCCAGCTGCAGATCACGCCTAAAAAGCACATTGCCCTAGAAAATGGGCTGCGTTTTCAATGACTAGCACCCCCTTCCTCCCACCTCTACTCTCTTCACATACTTCAAAACTTCAATAACGCTATTAGAACGGAAACAAAGAGCTGAACGTCTTTTGAGCCAATTTCAAACGAAAGTGTTACTCTCTTCACTCATAAACAACCATTTAATAGTAACATATTCGATGAAGTCAGTTTGATAAACATATGTTTCGATCCCCCCCCCCCCTTAATGGTGCCGTGCTTGAACCACCGCGCGGACAGAACATTTTTAGACAAATTCTTACTCATGATCATACTATACAACAATGGCAAAAACATTTAGACATACAATACAGCAGTTACAATAAAGAACATCAGATCCAACCCGTCAACGATTCCGCAATCTCATAAACTTTTCGTTATCTCCGCTTCCACATCCTCTAGAACCAAAGTACACCAGAAATACTCAATAAAACATTGTCAATCAATAATTGCTGGTACGGTAGCAGACTATTTAACGCAACACTTTGCAATGTTTTTGGAAAACTATTTACTGATGTCCACACTATAAATATTTACTAACATAACTGAATAATTTTCACATTTAGTGAAAAAATATTTTAAAAAATCTAACAAATATTTATTGGTCGGCTCATCTAAAACTTTACTTCCTCAGCAAGCCCTAATTACTGTTAATCCATAGATATAACAACAGCAGCACTTAGAATGCATCAATATCGGCAATGATAATTGCAACCATTCATCGTATCTCTAACGCTTCGAAGAGATCCTTCAAGCAACTCAAAGATCTCGAAAATCTGAGCCGTGCTTCCTGCCTTATTGACATCTCAACCTGTTCAACAGCGACTCTAAATTTCCTCATTTCCTCATATCCTTCTCCTCACTAAATAAGTTTACCTTTTAGCATCACCCATAACAAACAAACAGAAATAACAAAGAAGAATAAGCATAAGAAATAGGCGAACCGTGTGCAAAACCCGACAAGATAGAGATTCTCTTCGCTTATCACAACCGGAAACCCGTTGTAATCGGTCTCCCTCAGCAGAATTTCCAAATCACCCACGGTCATCGAATCTTGTGTTATCACTCGCAAGGGTGAACCACCTAAAATTTTTCTATAATTGAAAATAGAATTTTCAGAAAAAAATTTTCCATTTCTCTTAAAAAACTTTAAAAGGAGGAATTATTCGGGAAATATATGCTTACACGACATAATCCTAGTAATCCTAAAATGAAATAACCTTCAGTAAAAGTGCTAATAAAAACTACGATCGTACTTGTCGTCCTGTCGTCTCGCTGCTTTCATAAACGATAGGCAAAACAATCCTTGCTTATCTCCATTCTATTCATCATAGGATTTTGTGCTAAGAAGTCACTACTAAAAATATAACTTAAGCAACTAGTTCCACATTACGAACACAGGCCGATTCAAAAGATGCACTCATAAGTCATAAAAAATGGTGGCATTAACATATTAGAAACCAATTGCTGCCACAAATATGCCCTGCTAAAATATAGCAGTTCTTTATTCCTCCCACCCCCCCCACCATCTTATTCCCTCCCAAATGTACCCCAATAATAGCTGAAAAACCATACCTGCTCCAGGTTTCATAACCTGTATAGCAACAGTCGAATATGGATATTCGCCCTTATTATCCAAAAACGGATAACCATTCAGTTCAATATGTGAGTCATATATACCCTATAAAGGCATCATCTTTACCATCAATGCCAACCATACTTTTTTATCCCAACCTATTACAATCACATATCACTCAATGAAGGACATATGCAAATATAAATTTTTTGCCTGAAAAAAGCAAAGAACGACGTGAACACAAAATATTTGTAGCTCATGAATCGCTTGCTCAGATGGAAAAAATTAACAATCGCCATATAAAAATCCCTCATATTGATAATTCGTACTACTCTTTTAAAAAATTTGCAACACAGTTGTAAATAAGCACCGCATAAGGATTACATTCTCTTCATCGTTGCCCTAATAAAAAGAATAAATAATAAACTCACAAGTTTATAAATGGCATCGCCAACCCATTTTGCAAACATGACGGCCACCATTGTCGGCACAATGAACTCTAAACTTCCCGTTAACTCGAACATTATCACCA
>JAAVTS010002216.1:0-33165 GCA_022845575.1 Baylisascaris ailuri | reverse complement strand
TATAATTTTATAATTCCTTAATTGTTGATATTTTCTTCTCTTTTGTTTTTTAGGCCCGTATTTCAAGATATGTTAGGGTGTGGAGCGAAACTTCCCGATGAGATGCAGCTATTCCGATGTGACGGTAATCGACTTGGCGATTCAGATCTTCACAAATTGCTTATTGATTTCTCACGGTTCGTATAAATGATTAGCTTATATTTCCTTTCATTCCAGAGAGAGTTCAGTTGGCTGTTTTGCAGAGAGGTTGATTGTATAATCTACTTGTTCGTAGTTGCCTAAATACACTGCATATTTTTACCCGAAAGTACACAATTGAAAGATAATTCGATTAAGGTGATCGTGATTTTCAAGTGGGAATTTTTCATCATTCAAGTGAGGTTTTTTTTGTCATTCTGGTAGATAATTTTTCGCTATTCGAGTGCGAATCTTTCATCATTCGAGTGGGAAGTCTTCGCCATTTGAGTGGGAATTTTTCGCCATTCAAGTGAAGATTTTTCGTGATTGAAGTTCGAATTTTTCACTATGCGACTGAAAATTTCTCGCCATTCAAGTGAAAAGTTTTCGCATTTATGTGGGAATTTTTCGCGTTCGAAATTAGAATTTTTCGCCGCGGAAGTGGGAATTGTTTGCCATTCATCGCTTATGAATCTTTGCAAATAACTATAAATTAATTTTTTGTTCAATAAGACTAATTTGTTCTCATCACTTAATCTTGAAATGATTATTGTTTGCAGTAATGAGAAATCAGGTAAATTGATGCCAATTCCTGGTGCAAGTATTGCCCTCAATTTGGATATCTCTGCAAAACTCTCCGAATTTCCCAGTAAGTCCTCTTATTTTTTCTCATTTCTTCCTTTAAGAAAAATGAATCACTATAATTGTTATGGAATTTATTATCTATAACAGTGAATATTATATTTGAGCATCACACATCAGCAATATCACTGATCAGAGTGAAGCTAATGTAGCTTTTCCTTTGAATATATATGCTTATCCCAAGTTTTTTCTTCAAATATTTGAGCTTATCTAAAGTTGTTCTTTTAAATATATAAGCTTATTATACTTCCATCATTGTTTTTTTTTTTTTTATCTACCTAGCCGTAATGAAGAATGAATGTACTTCCATCATTTTCATAAATTAGCATAGGTTAATTAATTTTAATTATACTGAGCATTTTTATATATTTGCCGCGTAGACATTAAAATATATATTCAGAGTGAATATAAATGTTTGATGGTATTTTCGATTTGGATGCCTGTTGTCGAATAAAACGTGGATTATCTGTTATTGTAATTTAAGTGCGAATCAACCCATCACTAATGCCATTGCGTCCATGGGATGTACCATCGGATAGTTTGGTATCGCCTTGCTTCGAGGTGCAATCGTTTGGGGATGCCGTGATAGAGCCACATACAAGTCTTGTCAATTTGCTCTATGTTTATCCACTCTCTCTCAAGTATGATTCGCAGAAAACATTCGGCAAAGCAAGGAATATCGCCTGTACGGTCAAATTCATCAATGCATCCAGTAGAGGAGGCGAAGGCATTAAGGTAAGCAAATGCTTGTAAATTTTTAGACATTTTTTAAATATTAAAGGGTAAGGGGAATGGAGGTGGATGAAGACGATCCCTGAAGATTGTATAAGATGTTTGGTAATAAAGGGTTGGAAGGAGGGGATGTTAGAAAGCGATGATTTTGGATCGACATGTTCATGCATTGTAATAAGTGAAAATTTTCTTTGAAGGCAATATACGATCGGTTCGCTTCTCCAGTGCCGTTTGTGCATTCAGCACGATGTGCCATCCAACATCATGAGCAGAATCCAACCTTCAGTGATGAGGTATCTTATTTAATATGCCCAAATAAAGAAGAATATAGTAGATAGTACCCTCATTCTAATAACGAATTTATTTAAGTGGTCGATGGAAGAAGGTGCGTTGCGCTATAGTAGTAGTTCATTGAAAAGGGAATAAAAATACATATATCTTGAAATAGATTATATATTTATGCATGCAAAAAGGCGGATTTCTTGGTAGCTTGTCATTCAAACGAGTGGTATTTTATTTCAATAGTGGGTGCAATGTTGCTTTTGTTACATTTACAATTGATCGATACATCATGACCAGTACGAGTTTTCTGGTTAACGGCTGATGAAGGTGTAGAAGTCAAGAGAGGTTTTCATTAAGATATAGCGAGATGAGATATTAAGAGAGGCTTTATAACACGATGCTTATAACAGAGGAGGCTTTTTAACTGCCTCACCTTTCCTGTTATGTATATCATGTTATTAAGGAGGTATTATCCTCCAGTAGAGCGCTATAATCCTAGCATCTTTGTGATCTTAAAATTTATGATATTTAATAGTGTGGGAAATGTGCTCATTGAAGTCGGTCTTATAACACATATTTGTTAATATGTGCTACTTTGTGAGAGATTCTGCATTTAATGCAGTTTTTATATTTACCTGCTAGTGCTGATTATGTAGTTTATTTTAAACAGTCGCAATATATGGCTTGACTAACAGATAAGGAAGTAAGCTTGGGGAAGGAAAGGAAATGTCGCTTCATTGGGTGCTCCAAAATATGCTGAGTAAAAATTTTTAATATTTTCATATATTGACGAGCAATAATTGCACTTTCGTCTACTCGCCTGTAAATTTATGAATGAATTATTTGTCAACCTAGTAAATCTTAAAACTGTTTTATTGCGTGCAGCCGTCTGTCTCGTAGACTTAGTTCAAACCGTGCGCGTCTTCCCTAATGATAGCTGAAAACTTTGCATTTCGATGAGCGTTATTAGCGTGTTTTTAATGACAAGCAGCTTTATATAACCGTTGCATATGGAAAATTACAGATTAAGATCCAACTGCCAGTCTCACTCGATTACACAGACCATCTCCTATTCAGTTTTGCGCATATTTCAGTTGCTGGTGCAATGGCAATCAAGTCACCAAACGAGGTTCTTTTCCATTCTGTGTTTTACTTATAAATTTAAACAAAAATTCTGAAGCTCTCAGAATTTATGTCTTCGAGTTTTTCAGAGATTCCACCTCGAAAGGGATACCGCAAGTTTTACGGCACTTTCAACAGACATTGTTTAAGGCGAATTTATATCCATTATGATATGAGATTTTGCGATATTATTTGGAAATTGGTTTGGTGAGTGATTGAATAATGGTGTATCATAAGCGAAGGTATATATTTACAGTCGGTGGAAACACCAATCGGTTATGCTTGGATGCGTCTCTTCAAAAACGATCGCCTACTAATCGAAGATGATGAAGAAGAAATAGTATTGCCAATATCGGCCGATCTTCCACCCGGATATATCAACTATCAATCATTCGGTCTTGGTAAAGATGTATGTTAAAGTTTTTCTCTTGCTTTAAAATGAAAGGGTGTCATATTTTCATTGAACTTGGATAATTATATTTGGCCTCCTGTAAAGGTTTATTTCGCCATAGAACTTCATTCTAATGGAGATTGCCTTAGATTGGTGGTCACCACTGAATTTTTTAAGAGTTAATATTGAGGTTTTCCGCATTCCGCGTAGTATTCGATCCTTGTGATATATACGTCGAGGAATTCTCATTTTAAAAGATGTTGGAATAAAAAATTGGTGCACGGTCGACTATGTAGTGATTACGTATGTAGTGAAAAACATTTAGTATAAAAAACTGCGTTATTGCTACCTCTAGAGTTGTTCTCAATCAGATTCAGTATGAAAAGGGAGATCATTATCTAAATTTCACGGCGGAGGAAAATGATCCATGGTGGTTGAGAGGGAGAGTGTATATGGGATGAAATTTAGAAAATTTTTAGCACAAAGAAAGAAACTTGTTTCAACAGATGGGATAGAGGATGTTTAGGTGGTTTCTGTTTTTTATTGGCCACATATGCAAATTGTTCTCTACAACGTATAACTATCTACCTATATGCTTCTCTTTTGCTGAAATAAGAGGAAGAAATATTGAAAGATGCGTAATAGTTCTTAAAAACTGGATTTCTTGATGTGATTTTCTTATACAATTTTTATTTGAGTTGAATCCTATCAACCAATTTTTCAGGTAGCAATTCGTTCTACAGTTGTTTTCAATAGAAAATAAGCTGCCCTTTCTTCACCTTCTCGTGCTCCATCTACCTACATCCGTTCCCCATCTCCTTCACCTTCCCTCCACTTTCATATTTTTGCTTTGGTCTCCCGAATAAAACATCCTTCATTATGAGGTTCCGCATTATTAATGTTAATATTTCAGCACGCTGGCCCTGAAATTCGTTGGGTTGATGGAGGTAAACCACTATTTCGTGTCCGCGTACGATTAATTTCATCAGTATTCACTTCGGAGCCTAAAATTCAGGCATTCTTCCAGAGTTGTCAAAAATTGCAACGAATTGGTTTGCTAGGTGATGCGGCTGAAAAGACTAATGTGAGTGCATTGCATTTATATGTTATTATTTTAATCCTTTCGTATCCAGAATGTTGACTTCTGAGTGAATTTTATTAGCTGTGCTTTAACCTGAGAAATGAGTTGAAATGATAGAATGGAGTAATCATAAGTAAACGACAAGAGAGAAAAATTGGTAAGCACTCAGGTAGAAAGAGGTTGAGGAGGTGGGTGTGATGAACCAATTAAAAGGAGGGAACGCAAGTAATAGAGTGTAATAGGTTAAGGGCAGCATCTCAATACAAATGTTTGGTGAACGACTGAAGACAATCTGTAGATGTGAAGAAAAACGTTTAAATGATCTGTCAAAAATTATTCGTCTAACAAATAATATTCCTTCATTTTTGTTATGTTTGCATTATGTAATATTTTTCACTAATTCTTTTTCTTTTGAAAATTCGCCTATTAAGCTTCCATAACAAATTTCCATCTGCTTATCTGCTTTCCTCGATGATGCTTATCTCTAATAAAATCTTTCTTTCCCTACATCACCTCCATCTTCTTTTTTTTTACGAAAGATTTCATTAGAATCTGTTTTTATTCTGTTTTATTGCCCAATTTCTTTTTTTTTTTCTTATTGTGAAATTTTTTGACCATAGATGACTTTTAGCAGTACATAAATTGTTCGAGATTACTACGAGTGAATATTGAGGTCTGAGACATCTGCCATTGTGTTTGGTTGAGGTAAAATGGAGGTGGTTTAGAAAATAACCATAGTATTCAACCGCAACACTTTCGAACCCTACGATTTTAGGGTTTTTTGAGCTTATCCTGGGCAAAGGTACCAATTTCAGTTTTAAGTGCTTCAAATTCAGATTGTTGGCTTGTTGGCGCAGGAAGAAATTTCCTAGACAGTGGTGGAAGTTATGATAGTGAAATTCCTAAGCAACCATCGATCGACCAATTTGAATCAAAAATATGCGGGAAAATATATAAAATATTTTTATCTGTATAGGTTTAAACAAGACAGTTGATAGTTTGCACCATTTTTCTCAAGAAGTAAATAGCTATTGGAGTGCTTATTGCTTGTTTATTTTTGTGTGCTTCTTTTCCGATGGCTAGTTGCTAGCGAATTTTTAGCAACGAGCTGAACGACGTTCTCTTCCAAGCGAGGGAAATCCATCTACATCATCTCTACCACAAACACGATCTTGTTCACCGATCACTAAGGATAGTGAGGAATGTGAAACCGATAAACTTTGTCATGGTATGGCTAGAAAAGCTGAGGTGAGCTATATGCTTCTTTCGCTTTCGTCTTCTTCTGCTCTAAATATTTCCCCTTTCGACTAGCTTATCACATTTGTGTGTGCATCTTCGCTTTGAAGAGATTGCTTGATTTCTATATTATTGTTGCTAAAAGTATGAATCGGATTAGATTAAGTGAGATGGAAAGATAGGCAGCTGTTTGATAAGTGATTTTAGTTTATGCTCCGTAGAGGGATGACTGGAAATAAAGAAAATAGTTTCGTTTTTTAGTGGTCCGTATGAGTGATTTTGCTGAATGCTCACATCGGTCGTTGCTGTTATTTTCAATTTTATTGAGCACTTTTCCTACCTACAGACTAATGGTGTTCGTAAAATTTGAGATCTTTTAGTATTTCAAAAGGAGTGATTTAATCAAAGAGGTCGAAGGTTTTTCCTTGGGAGAAGGGAAGGGATGAGAGGGTGGAGCGCTAGTCGGAGCTTTTTATTTGGCATATGAATAACTCTTTGAAAAGATTTTCTTTCCTTTAAAGCATTTGATGGGTTGATTTACTTAATATTAGGTCTTTGTAGATTTAAATTAAATAACTTTATGTTTGATAAATGAATACGCTTTGCATGAATTTGCATGCTTTACTAATTTGTTTATAATAACTAAAACTCTATTTCTTCTTTATTGCTGTCGATACTATTGCATATATCCGATGCTATTTTCTTACACCTTATTTTATCCTGCTTTTGAACTAATCAACAACGTTACGATATTTAAAGTTCGAAGATTTTTGTGGTGTATTCTACTCATATATATGCAAATAACAGAGGAATAGGGACGGAGAGAGGGAGGGGGTTAAATTTGATATTGATCTATTATGGTGTATTTACATAGGTTTCACGTGATTGTCATTGTAGATCGAATGAAAATTTCAAGTATTCAGTAAATTTTTTACGAATAATAATCTGATTTTTCCACATTTTTTGTTGAAAATGCAGATCATATGTAGTACGTTTATTCTGAGGTATATTCGGATGATATTTTAAAGCATTTTCACTCATTCTTGCATTTGTTTTTGTTTTTTTTTTTTATTTCATTGTTCTTGTTGTTTTTTTCCCACATCGATTGAAGGCATTATTCAATTATGCAAATTTTTTACGTAATTGAGATTTATTTTCAATATTTTTCTATTTTATTTATTCGTTATTTTAATCTTGCAGCAATAAAATAAACTAATTCGCTGATAGTGGTCTTAAGTACGAATTTTTTAAATCAACAATTACTTGAAAATAGCAGTTGAAGAATTTCATCCTTTGGAAGATATTAGTAAAATGGTTGGCTCGTATCAGATCGCCTTCCGATGCGTTTAGGGCACTTTTTTGGTTTAATTTTGCTTTGATAATCGTGAGAATGGCTCGAATAATGGCATACAATGTGCTGGTGCTAAAGTGAAACATGAATTTCAGGCATTATTGGAAGTAGATATCGACCGTTTGATTCCATTTTTGCCTGTTATTCTTGGACGTCTTTTATCACTTTTACCTTCATGTTGCACTGACGACATGGCAATTAGTACCCTCAGGTGAGAGGCTCATTTCGTTTGGTTGTTTTTGAATTTTTATTTCCGTTTTCATACAGTGTGGATGAGCCAAAAATAGTTCCAGAAGTATTTTTGGATTGAATTCTGTGCTGCTTGATCTGGATTCTGTGCTCCTCGATCTGGATTCTACACTCCTTGATACGGATTTTGTGCTCCCCGATGCTAATTGGTTGATCTTGGTTGCGATGCTCGCTTAAAGTTTACACTAAGGAATTATCATAGTCGTTATAAAATTTTGATGTGTTGGTTCTTACTAAGCGGTAGAAACGCTTCTACCGATCACGTTCTAGCTGTACTATCGTATCCAGATTTAGTTCTTCATAAATGGTCTCTTGACGCGATATTGGGCTTAATAATAAACTCAAAGAAAAAACTCCACGTGCACAACGAACAGACGTCAGAAACAACTTCCGGCTTTCGGGAAGTAAATTGCGGATTGGTCATTCGTTTTGGGCGGATTCCGTACTGGGCAACCCTCTCCTCCCCCCTCCTCCCCCTTCCGCCTAGTTTTGCTTTTCCAAATTGTAAGTTGATCTGCAAGAAAATGATTTTACTAGTTAATGAAGAGAGCATTTTTGATTTTTCATTGCACATCTTCGATCATTGCTTATGGTTGATTATATTTTGAAAATAATCTAACCAGATTTTTACTTTAAAGACCAGAGAGTTGAGTTTTATAGTTCTTTTTAATTATTGATTTTTTTTATTCGTTTGGATGCAGGTGCTTTTTGAAATTAGAAAATTGTATTGTTTTCAATTATTTATTTTTTTTTGCAGCACTTTGGTCGGCGTTGTGGATAAGATCGTCACCGCTGGTCGTATATCACTACTACGATCATTTATTAAATGTCACTTTCGTTCGACAACAATAACCAATACGACATCTTCAGATGAAGAGACTACTTATTCGGCAATATGCAAATATATCCCACTTTTGGTTAGTTTATTTTTATTTTTATTAAATCTTTTCTTTTTTATCTCACGTATTTCGGAGTACCCTCTATCTCAGCTGCTTTAATCGTTTCTTCATTTTCAATTATGTGTTGTTGTTTTTTTCATTCTTGAAAGTGTCTAATGAATTGTATCAAATGGCACACAAATTTTCCAGAGGAATAGGTATGATCATCCTTAGAAATTACGGAATCGATAGAAACTTTCGTAGATTGGACTAAACTTTTTTTTTGCTTTTGCTTGAAATTAGTTTTTCTGTAGCATTGCAATTCGGTTTGACAGTATTCATAGTAAATTTTTTTATCGGCGATAGAAACTGCTATATGCGTTTGAACGACGCTCTGATTTCGGTTTTTGTGTTGCTCGAAGAGTGGTACTTTAATTTGGGCATGCTTATTTTAGGTCACTACCCCTTCCTTCCTCACTTTGTGACTGCTTTAACTAGCTTTTTCTATATATTATATAAAGACATGCTGCTACTGCACCGTGCATATGGTCTGCGGACATTTTAGACCATGCATTTCAGAAGCATAATTGAATATAAACAGTTCTTTGGGCCATTCTCTTGGCCAAAACCACTTAATAGTCATATGTAGAGTACTATAGCTCGAGCTCTATATGCTGTGGTCGCGTAGTATAGCTCGAACTCTATATGCTGTTGTTATGTAGCTTAGCTCGAACTTCATGTGCTGCTGTCATGTAGTTTAGCTTGAACTCTATATGCTGCTATCATAGATGCTTTATATATAGGTGGACCATGTACGAGGCGATATCGACGCCTTAGCGGCTGTACTAAGACAACTCTGGTTTCTATTAGATGTGGCCGGAAAAAGTATGGCTCAGTATATCATCGATACATCTTTATATAAGGTAAGCTTACTTTTTGTTTTTGATGTTTTTAGTGTCAAATTGTAGCAATCTATAAACCGGCTGTTGTGCACACATTTCCCTTTGAAAATTATTGCATAAAGAGAGAGCTACTTGGGAATTAAAGCTTCCTTATTTCAGGATTATGATAGCGTCTGAAATACTTCGGGGAATATTTGGTCCAGAAAATGGAAAAATGGAGTGATGTTATGGATTAAAGATTAGAGATGTTAAAACTTGCTCTGTTTTTTCTTTCTTTTTTTTGATATGGCAATTTCCCAGGTTGCTTCCTCATTTTTGAACAGTATAATTTTGAGCCCTTAAAAAATTTCCCTATGTAATCCGGTTAAGATCACCAGAAGTTGTCGTTAAAATTGTGATATTGAGACGAAATTGTTCTATAGATGACAATTTTTAAAAAAATAGTATTCAGCATCGAAAATATCTATAGATATCTGTCAATATTTTCTTTCCAAAAATAGATGTTATTGGGAATACCCACAGAGCAGGAAAGTACTGCTACTTTGCAGTTTCAGGAATGATTTTCTACTAAGAACCGTTATGATTTACCGACCGGTCACATAAATGTTTGCAGTATATGTGCAAGTTTATGGGAGGTTTGAATTATTGAAGTGAAAAAATTTAATTGTTATTTGCTTAGCAGCCGCGAAGGGATCGCTTCTCATCGGATGTATTATTCCGGATCGAGAGTGTCGTTGATAAAATAATTCCGTTGATGGTGGCAAAGCATCGAGATTTGTCACACGAATGTCATGTCGCTAATACAGCTCTCGCTTACTTTTTACGGGTAAGACTATCTTTATTGTAATTATAAAAAATACATTTTAAATTTATTGATATTTCAAATATTTTAATTTAATTCAATGGAATTTTGCTATATTTGATATATATCGAAAGTAAAATTCATAAAATTTAGCTTTGGATTTATGGTAAAAGGTTCGTTTTCAGCGAACAATTTTTTTCTTTTTCTTTTTTTTTTTATATTCGACATTCTCAATAGGAAATCAGATAGGATTTATGAGGAATAACCATTTCATGAAGCATCCACTATCTACCCATTTCACTATGGAAAGGTAAGAATTACCTGAAGTTTATTAAGGTTTTGATTAAATTCTATGATTTCAGTGTTGCCTAAGCTTTGTGGATCGCGGCGCTGTTTTCACATGGATTCATTCGATAGTGCAGAAATTAGATGGAAGTGATTCAAGGGTTTGTTTTTTTATGTGCTCTTTTTTGTTTCTTTTGTTTCTAAAGTTGATTTTCTTTTCGAATCATTCAAAATTCTTATTTTTTTCGCTGTTTTTTTATAAATATACAATTGAATCAAACATCTAAAAAGCGCATATGGCATTGTTTCAATCGTCACTCATGTGGATTTGTTTTGCTGTATGAGTCAGGTGATTGTAAGTTTCCTAGTAAGAGTATGCCCTATCACACCGGGATTGTTATTATTGTTATTATTATTATTATTATTATTATCGTTATTATTATTGTTTATTATTTATTGTTTATTATTTACTGTTTTTATTGGTATTATTATTCATTATTGTTGTTGTTTTTACCAAAAACTGCAGGTGAGAAAGGTGGCTTTATCTTCTCACATAGGGTTTTCGAATAGATCAGAACGAAGAAAAGATTTTTTTTTTCTTTTGATTTCCTTCATCAGTTCACTAATCTTCGATAAAGAATATCGTCTGTGATAAAACAATCTCTACAAAAAGTCTAATTAAAGGCACTTCGCGATTATAAACTCGAATTTCTTCAAATATTGATCGCTCATGAACATTGGTTACCATTGAATTTAACGCTTCTTTGCGATTCAAGTGGGGAAGTGATGAGAAAGGAAAGTTCGACAATTGGATATGCTCGTTCTTGTAGGTTATTTTATTTCAATAAAACTTTTGAAAGGTTTTATGCTATCATGTTTTAGATTTCTACTTTTATTCATGGTTTTCAGTCATCTTCTTACTGGTGCATTTAGCAAGACATATGGGGTGGGGGTTGCGTTTGGCTCATTACTGTAGTTTATTGCTTTATCGAGGTTCTCCATTTATGTTTTCATCTCTCAGTGTGACAAAGTTTGACCATTTGCAATCTTTGCATAATTTGCACAATAGTAGAATAAAGTGAGATACTCTTGCTTGCAGCGCCCACTGTAGGAACCATATCTGCAAGTGGAAGTGGTTTCCTCTCGTCGTTCTTCTCGAGGATCTTCTCATCGTCATCTGTTGGTATCGATCCGTTGGAGGCGAATCGATGTAACTTATTCAAATTTTAAACAAAGAGAGGAGTGGGGGAAGGCTACAAAGAAAGGGAGCAAGAAAATAGGTTCTTTGATGTATGTGCATAATGCAATAAGCATTCCGATATATTGACTTTTAAAATCTGTTTGGACTGATAGGAGTAGCTTTACTACTCATCATGCAGTTATGCTGAAGGTATTTGAGGATAAAGGTTTTCATCCTTATGAGAGAGAGTGGGGAAGAGGGATAAGGGAGGGGAGGGGGGTTGCTTAAACATTTCCGTAACTGAAATATATTGCCGTGAGTATTTCATGCGGCTCATATTAGGTTTTTAGAAAGGTTTTTTTTAAAGTACAGGTTGATGTTGACTGTTAAAATCTGACTTAATGATTACTTTATTTTATTTTAAATACTTCCTTTTTTCAAGGAGTATATTGTTTTATCCGATACTTCCTTTACAAGGGTATTTTAATTTTTATTTTAGATAGTTTCTTTTTTTAAGAATATTTTGCTTTTATTTCAATTATATGAAAATGATTTGAGATACTTTTTTAGATTTACGATATGTGGACGAATTTTCATTAAGCGAATCGTATTGTTCGCGGCATTTCCTCGTTGGACTTCTCTTCCAAGAATTTATTGCTTCGCTTCGTGAACCAAGAGATTATCGTCGACGAACGATTGCTTTACTTAGAAATCTACTCGCTAAACATGCCGCTGATAAGAGATACACTAATGCGGTGGGTTTTTTTTTTTCTTTTAATCAACATAAGTTCTATGCCATCAGTGCATAGAACTTATGTTGATTAATTTAAACTTATTCATAGTTTTTTTCTATGTTCAGATTTTCTCAACTTATAACAAAAGGGATCATAAACATCATTTTATTTATTTTTATTTTTCATTTTTTGCTATGCATTTGGGGTTTTGAATGAAATCTGGTAATGGCAATGGGACATTGGTCACGGTTGACCGCATATCCGACCGTGATCCATAAGGCGATCACATCGTGATCTGATTTAGTCTTAGTCAGTAAGTGAACAATGTCAAAATAATGAAAAAGAAGCAGCGAATATAGAATGAATTAAAAATGTAATCAATCAATATGTGATGGGAATGTTTTTAAAATGAAGGTTACATCGATCACTTCGATTTATTATTATTTTATTTGTTAGAGTTTGCATCAATACTTAACGAATTCATGTGAACTTAATGATTGGTAAAAAGCGATAAATTCGATGGCCATGAGTAGATTGATTTTCAGAGATTTGAATATCGTATAATGTTAATATTGCAACAGTTGATACGATTAGTAAGATATAAATGCAAGTTTTCTGAAATTTTGGCCACTCTTACCCCCTCCTCACCCACTTCCTACTCCTATCCCCTCCCTCTATTCGTTGACTAACATGGCCGGCAGAAGTTGAACTACGTTATTCATATGCTGTCAACGTTCATAGTTCTGCCGATTTGTGAAGGTGGTCATGACAGGGATGGTAGTTAGGGGCATTTGTTGAATGTAATATGTGATAGGATTGAACAATTGATGGATAGACGGAGAATTTGCAATGGATGATTATTATATGTTACCTACTGAGTTCGCCTATCTTCCCCCAACCTAATTTCTACCTCTATAAAATTTATGTTGTTTGTTTACTTTGGTGATGGTTTCGAGGTGTTATGTCTTCATTCTAAATTTTCCGCCTTTTTTTATCGCTGAGTGTTTACCTTTGATTCTCGATATGTTGTACCCACCGGAAACAAAGAGCAACGAAGGATATTAGCATAATAAAAGAAGAATACCGAAATTTGCATATGGATTATTGTGAGAGTATGATGAATTTTATATTTTGCTTGAGACTAGCTTAAGTTTACATCACTTTTTTTTTTCATTTTTATATAGGTGTTTTTATTCAGGAAGCTCAAAGTCGTATAGCGACTCTCTATACACCTTTATTACGATTAACTGTGGATAATCTCGCTGAGTTGGAAGTGGTCACAAAAGCGATTGACTCACCAGAGATTTCACCTGCTGCAACGATATCACCAGCTGCTGCTATCTGTTCGTTATTTTTATTTGTTCGATTACTTGTTTTTTCTGCATAGTAATTCATAAATGTGATTCAATTTGAGGTATATCAGAAACTTCATTGGCGGACGCGTTTTCAGGCGTATATTCTAAGGGAAGGGGGTATTAACTGCTGAGGGTTACTGTAGCGAAGGGGCTATCACTTTGATTTAAAACAGGTAGATTTGCTTGTTCATTTATCAGATAGCGAAAGTCAAATTCCATTGGATTCCAATTCCCTAAAGTTAAGTGGTTATTTCTTTGCTGGGTAATGGGATCGGGGATGGTGATTGGATGGTTTAGTTTATGTTCTATGTTTGTTTCCTTCCTGACTTTACAAATCTGCCGGCGGGGCTTTTCTTCGTTTGTTTGTTTGTTTGTTTTGACTTATTTAATATCTGTCGGTGATTATAACCTAACACTGGTTTTGTATCAATGATTTGGCGATCGATTTTTGCAGAACAGTGCATTGTGATCGTGTTTGATTAAAACAGTATAGAAATATTCTTTGTTAACGAGAACTTTTTAATTATTGTTTAATAGATATTACTTATTAAGATTAATTTTACTATTTAAGCACTTCGAAAGCATCGTTCATCGTCTACGGAATGGCGTAGCTCTTCACTTCCGCAAAATGCATCGTTATCACTGGGTAATGATTCGATACGAGGTGGGCCTCCTAATCATCCTCCACCACCTCCACCATCAGCTGCACAGTCGAATATGGGTACCTTTATCGCTGGTCTCACTGAAAAATTGAGCAAGGTTGTGATAGTTCTCTATACTTACTTCGTTGATGCCTTTCTTTATTTGAAATAGTTGTAAAGAAATCTCTTCGGTGGGCTCCATTCGGAGTAATAACTTATTTGAAGCACTAACTGTATACAGTAATTACTTGCTTCTTTTACAGTAATTTATAAATGTTATGCAATTTAAAGAAGTAGTATAGATTATTGTTTTGTTTTATTTTATTATTATATTGTTTTTGTAGTCGTCATTTTCTATCATTCGTTTAGTGACGTTCTGTTGGTCAAATGGGGAATTTTTAAGGTAGTGAGCCAAGTTTATATGCTAGCACTGACCTCAACTTGGGGCTGGTTATTGATTTTATTTTTTTATTCATACTATATTCTTATAAATGTAACACAAATGAGTGATTTTAACAATTATTCTAGCAACTTTAATTGCCTATGTTTTGCCTTCTCTTAATCTCAGATTTTTGGAACTTTCTAAACCAGTTTCAACTTTTTTTGCTCATTTTGCCAATTTTTCTTCGAAAAGAATATTGAATATATCTGTCGTTTTGCTGATTTCTTAAAAGTTTCAGATGGAATGTCGTGATGTGATGCTGTGTGCATTATATATATTGAATCGTATACCTCGTGATGTATTACGTGCAATTTGGTCATCACAACACGATGGTGGTACACAATCCATTGTACTTGATTATATACGTCTTCTTGAAGTGGCTCTTGAACTCTTCAAATATCGTGGCAAAAAGGAGGTCCTTATGCGCACTTCTAATAAGTTAGTTTTTATTTATTTTTAAACTTCAATTTTTTTTTCGATTTATATTCCGCAAAAGTGGTTGGTGATATTTGTATAGGCAGTTTTGGTTCTTTTTTTTAATGTTTTGGCTTGAGGGTTTATTTTCTTCTTCATTGTTTTTATTGCTCTATCAATGTTAGCTATATTTTTATGAGGAATTAAAGTGAAGAAATAAATTTCGATTTCTGCTCATGTTAAGATGCTATCATTATAGAAACTATAACACATTCTAGTTGTAGTTCAAGTATATTCTGCATTTCTTTTGTTTAAATGTTGAAAAGAGATGATTCCATTTCTAATGCTCTTTATTTAGCAAATTGTGTGTTGCAAAAAGGAGGGGAAGATTGCTTATTTATATGATCGATATCTTAGTTTCCACTTCAGTAGGGAGAATGGTTTCTGTCTCATCTTCCCTTCCTCCCCATTCTCCCCCTCCCTCTCCCACCCCCTCCCTCTCCTCCATCCCTCTTTTCATCAATTTCACCGCCTAATAGAAGTAAATTGGTGTTGTAGTGCTCTGAATGAATTCACATAAATGCATTCTCGATGCGGCACTTTCAGTAATATATAGTGAACTTACAGAATCTGTGGCACTCATCGGACGATGATTATTCATCCTCCATCAAGTTCAGCAGGTGCATCTTCCTCAACAACAATGGAAAGTCATGCATCTACGTCGAGTGGCGTATCTTCTATGGGTACAGGTTAATATCTATTCGTTCTCTTAGGAAGCTGTTCTCGTCATCAGTTACTTTAGCAACAAAGAGGATCCTGCAAATATTTATTATTTTTGGAGATGGTTACGGCAGATAGTTTCTAATCGATTTGGGGGAATTTTCATCGAGCATGGTTATCTGAGGTAAACAAAGAGTGGTGCTATCTCATCGTATCAATTATTCAGTTGTTCTAGTACTTTGTGTTTTTTTATATCATAAAAAAGATCGTTTTTTTCAGTCGATTTTAATTGCAAGTACTTAATCATAATAGCGGTATGAGATTGCCGAAAAGCGTTATTTTATTCTCAGATGTGCAGTTGATAGATTCATTTCAGAATGTTGTATTTCAAATTGCTTATATTCGTCAATGTTTGTTTTTCCTTATAAAATGTCCAAGAGAAATGAACAATTGTCAAGATGTGGATGCTGACTGGTGATATGACGATGAGATGGTGGCATATAAGGAGTGGGGGGGGGGGGGGGGGGTATTATCGGCATCTGAAAACAAGGGAAGAGGGGGCTGGAAGGAGGAGTGAATTTCATGTTTTTTCTTACCTTCGCATTGATGACATAAAGTGCCCAAGTGAATACCGCTTATATAAGGAAATTATGAGGCGTTTTCATCGAGAAATAACTATCTCGGGAAAAATCCTTCTAGACAGTGTTTTATCTATGAATGAAATACTATATTTTTGTTGTTATATTTAGGAACGGGTCCATCTGGAGCACCAACGCTGTGTATGGACGATGACACTGATGACGCAACACCGTTTAGTGTGTTGCAAGAATCGAATCTAACACAAGAAGTTGCTCTCATTATACTCGAAACAGTTCGCACACTTTCCCAGTTTGTTGCTGTAAGTTGTTGGAATTATCCACCTTTTAATTTAATTAGTTATTTAAATGTTTTGTCAGTTCACTGCTAAGAGGTTGGTATGATATTATATATCGATAAGCTACCTACCGTTAGAACATTATAAATTAGTAAATTTATATATCGTTTGAAATATTACTATTTTAATTACTTATTGGCTATAGTTGGGAATTCTTATTGATGCTGCGTGCAACTGCTGGCAATACTTTATAAACATCATAAAAATATTTCATTAAGAAAACGTTTCCAAAACGTATCGTCGTTGAAATTAAGTCAACATTCAAAACGTAATGAAAAGAAACTCGATTAATTGATGATGAATGGCAATTAAGATGAAGTTGTACTTCAATATGTTTATGTCGCCTTGGATGATTTCGCAATGCGGAATTGGCATTTTATTCACTTAATTGCTATATTGGGGAATTGGATCAGATTACTTCATCGATTGATTCGATATCATTGATTTCGTTGTATTGCCTTCTGGTTGATCATATGCGGCACTCGTCGTCCTCATACCCTTCCCGTTTCCTCAATCAGGGGGGGGGGGGGGGGGGGGGGCGGTAGGGCACTCCCTGTGATTTGATATAGAAACTACTTATCTGATTGATTATATATTTATTACAACTTGTAACAATGTTAGAGTTTTTTATTTTTTATTTTTTATAGAACTGCAAAGTATTTAATAACAAATTTAATCGTATTTAACAGCTAAAGAAATATCATATATTGGCATTTGATACGATTGAGGATGACATTGTTGAATTTTAGTCACGCAATAAACCGTTAGATACCGATGATGAGAAGATCTTTCTACGATTACTTCGTCTTCAACTTATATTACTTGATGAGCATTGGCCTGAACCGGTGCGCTTACATTCACTTGCATCTCTCGCCCATTTTATTGAACTTGTATGTTTTTTTTTTCATTTATTTTTAATTATTTTCGCATTTTTATTGAATGTTTTGTTGTATTTCGATTTATTTCAAGTATTTGTTAGTTTGATCCATTTAGTGTTGTAATTATCAGTGATATATGTTGTTTTATTTCTTTATCTTTTAGTGATGCAGTAATATTTCAATGCTTTGATATTGTTTGTGTTTTTATTCCTGAAAAGCATCAAATAGGAAATAGTATAGACTGGTTGATGTATCAATAAACAAGAGAGGAACAAACGTATAAAAGGGCTCATAAGTTTAGATTTTCTCGATATTTTAGAAAGTTTTAAGTAATGAATTTTAAAGTGGAACCTTTTTCAGGTATCTTTCATTTCGCAGATCCTAAAGAATCTCTCTCTCTCTCTCTCTCTCTCTCTCTCTCTCTCTCTCTCTCTCTTTCTCACAATTTTTTCCGTACATTGGAAACGATGCTTTTTTCTTTTCGTGCACCGTGCTAAATTTTGGTGGCAGAATTTATTACCGATTCATCAAGGATCCTCTTCTCATTTTATTGAAATACATTTTTAATTGAAATCTTTTTATGAAAATCTTGAAAAATGCATAACTCTCAAGCGAATGTTTGGAATTCTGAGACATATTATGTTTATTTTTGCAGTTCCAAGGTCGATTGTTCCAAAATGGACCACTCGATGGTTTATCAATATTGATTGAGGCACTTCTAATGCAGTTGAATAGTCGACTCGTATCGGTACAAAATGCAACTGCGGCATTGTTGCAGTTAGTGCTAAGGAATGGATATGTACACACAGCACAAGTTTTAGGTTTGTTTTCTATAGTTATTCGCGAAATATATCAAATAAATATACGCGGTATGTGTTTAAATTAATTCATTATTTAAATAAATAAACAAATAATTTATGTTATTTATATGGATGATTTTTTTTTTTTGCTAACAACAATTGCGATGTTGCTGCTCTATAGCTGCAGAGGTGGTAAATTTTTGGTTTATATTTAGGTTTTTTGTTGAGGATATTTTACCAGTGATATTTCCAATCATTTATTCCAAAGATAATTTGATCTGAAATAGTTTGAAAGTTTTCAACTTAAATTTCTTTTAGGTTTTTTTCCGAGTATTTCAACTTTCGGAATGGTACTGTGAAAGTTATAAAATGAAATTACGGTTTTAGAGTGATTGAAAGTTTAAAAAGGTTTGGAAAAAAAACTTGGTTTAAAAAGTTTTAGAGGAAGTTTAGGATGGACATATTGATAGCTTTCCAAGACTTTTCTTATTCTTTTATACATTTTCTTCAAAAGTCTTGCTATAGATTCGAACATCACAGTATATAAGTACTAGATTGTTTTACAGTGTAACTAATGATTTCCTTAGTTTGAATCTGATTGTTTGGCGCAAATGGCAGCCATAAATCTCTGTGCCAAATAAAATGGGAAGGGTTAGCGTTGAAGGTTTTTTTTAAATTAAATTATTCATTCTTTAAAAATATCTATAAATCTTATTCCATGCAGTGACGATGTTTAAATAGTAGAGAAGTTTCAGCTCATCAAGCGGCTTTAGCAAGTATAACAGCATCGAACGACTTGCATGGTGTTGCAGCATCGCGTCGAGCAACAGTCACCTGTATCACTGAACGTCTCGGTCGTCCAGGATCACAAACTGGAGTGGCACTTGCAAGGTAAGCATTCTATTCCTTAAAGGCGTTACTCGTGCACGTCCTATATATCTCATTTTTTTGGGAATATTTAGAGACTATGAATCTTATCTTCCATCACCGTTTAGTTTATTCGTCTTTTATATTATCAGAAATATTGCTGAGTGGTTTTTATTGAGCTGAATATGCAATACTTGAAAGATTGGCTCCGAAAAACGAAGGAGCCAATATTCGATTGAGCAAGAATTATTGGAGCATCGGGTTTTTTCATCTTCATGTTGGGTTTATTTATGTGGAAGTATAAGCGATCCAGACCGATTCAGATGTTTGGGGCCCTTTTACTTACCTTTATTTATTGGTTCATTCACGTTAGCTCTGTGTTTGATTTTTTGAATCACTTGCACAGCGAAATTATTAGGGAGTAAATAACCGATTATGGCTAGCGGAAGCTCTCGTGATAGCTCGTATGGAGCATTTCAGGTTATTGGGTCAGAAAGTACCACTGGCAGGTAGTGCACGTTTTGAACGAGGTTTATGCGCATTGGCCGCATTGGTAACTCCACCACCTGCAGGAAGAGCGTCACTTTTTGATAAAGCTGTACAGGTATGTTTACTGCGATCACCATTCATGACCATCTCAATGATAACGTTATCATTTTTATTCTGATTGATGATAAAAAGATGATATTATCGCAATTTTTAATCATTTTAGTTGTCCTTCAAAGGCTTATTGATTTTATTACCTAGTAATTTTATCGAATGATTTTTGCAGTTTATTGATCCAATCCACTTTTCAAAGCACCGAAATGATATGGATTATAGAAGTGCGTTGAAAAAAGGCTAAAGCGCTCGATTATTGAACATGAAATATCGATTCGGCCTTTGTGTTCAGATTGTCTCTTTCAGGAAGCACTAGTCTCTTCTTTCTGGTCATAAGCGAGTGGCTGGTACCTATGAAGCATTGCGTAGTAACTGTATGCTTAATAATATGGAGTTTGGAAATTCAGGGCTTGAGAGCAAAACTTGGCTATTATTGGTTTGCTGCATTGTCAAAAAGTTGTGTGGAACCGAGTTTACCCCATGGCTTATAGGTTTATCAGAAAACTGACGGTTGGTTTCGTTCAGAGCAGGGCTTAGGAATTTTATTCCAATATGGTAGTTATTACTTTAGCAGGTTTTGTGAAAATTACACATCTATGGCATTTGCTGAATTTTTGATCAACGATGTTCTTTCTGAACGTTTTGAAGGGTTTTTTTTTCGAGAGAGAGAGGTGAATTCGTTTTTTAGGATGTTTTATTCTTGTTTAGTATGTATTTTATAGTTTGCATCCGAGCTTCTTTTCTTATAGGAGTTAATAAATCAACTGCGCGGTGTACTATCAGCTACTGGTGCTCTTGCTGAAGCGATCAATGACCCTGTGAGTTTTTATAATATTCAAATTTTTTGTTTTTTTTTAATTGCTTGAAAAATTTTTACTCAATAAGATTTCTTGTTTTATGATTGAGTGCATTAACAGAGGTTATCTCAGTTTGTAGTTTGATTTGAATATTGACCATAATCTCCTTGAATTTATATTTCATTCACTTTTGGTGATGTGTTAGCATTTTTGCATATTTAATTTTTATTGAATGATCGCATTGTCGGTTGTTGTTCACTTTCCACATTGTCAGGTTCGTATTTCTTAGAAAAATTAATCAATATTAAGTTTAATAATAAAATTAGTTGGGGTTGAATTTATTTGTTTGTCATCAAATTATATGGGTAATTATTGTTTACGTTTATAGATTCGTTTGGCCGAGTTGCACATCCAGCTGGCGAATAGCTATCGTGGTTCAGCGGCACTTCGAACTGCATGGTTTGAGACGTTAGCTGAAACACATATCAAAGAACGTTGGTTCAGTGAAGCAGCTGTTTGTGAGGCACACGTTATTGCTATCATTGGCAAAGAACTCACTGCTAATGGTTACGCTTATTTTTTAGCATTCAAGGGGTATTTTTGTGTCTAGAAATGCACCTTGCTATTGAGGCGTGGCATACTGATAGCGGATATAGGATAGGCTTTTTTTTAAAGAAATGCACCGTATTCCATCGTATATAGACCCTTGGGCTTATGTTGTTTGTGGCTTTCAGAACAGGCAAGAGAATGCTTATGGAAGTGGGCATGCGTCCACAAAACATTAAGGAGGGCTTATTATTCAGAGGGATTTTCATCCTTCTGCTACTAGCGTGTTCTTCGTTTGAAATTTATTGGCAGTTTTTCCGGAATCACTACGCCGGTTAAAGCCAAAAAGCGGTCTCATTATGTGCCAGTTTTTGAGGATGGAGCCTATATTCCAGGGAGGAAGGATGTTTTATCGATTCGGAGGTTTGTGAAGCGAACATGCTTGAGAGGAGGCCGTATAAACGATTAAGTGCATTAGCCGAATTGTTGCTCGAGGAACTGATACGTATGCTTGGGCAGGATTTTGAATAAGTTCATTAAAAGCAATGAAAACAAATTGTGTATACCTGAGCCATAACAGTTATTCACTCTGGGAGGTGAATTAGCCAATAAAGGTGGTTTACTCCTTACCGCCATGTCTGCAGGTGTCGTCTCACTGGATTGGAGTCTTCTTGACGTGATCAACGATTCGATCACCAATGACGAGAATGTATTCGACGATCAGTCTGATAGCACTCAACAAGCTGGTTTCACTCTTGTTAGTTTATTCTTGGAAGATATTCGCGATTTTTATTTTCGATGTTCGATTTCATTATTTAAACACTTTTAATGAATATTTTCAATATTTAAGCATTTATTTTATTGAGATAATATAATTTATTATGGTGAGAAGATGAGATGATTTTTTTTTGAAGGAGAATTTCACAACAAAAATTGAGAAGACTGTGCAAACATTGGTGTTGGCGGAGAGGTATGAAGCAGTAGGACCACTATGTCGTTTGGCCATACCGATATACGAACAACAAAACAACTGTCGGGTATAACAATTTTTTTTAACATTTACTTGTTGCACTCACTAATGTTTTCAATTCACCGATCTCAGATTCTGATAATAATTGATAACATAGCTGGTTAATTATGATCCGATTATCAGTGATTGATTTTCGCATTGATATTTTGTAAAAATTTGATAGCAGAAATCAGTGCATTCCAACTTCTTAAAATATTTCTAAATATTCCAATATATTCGTGGTTTCCGTTTTTGACTTATGATTGGTAAAGTTAAATGTTTGGAATGAATAAAAATGATTTTTTGAGATCATCGATTAGCATAGTTGAATCTATTTAGCTATATGGATTTGATTCAATCTTCTTCATAAATTGCTTCCTATAGACGATCTCTTAATTTAAAGAATTTGCAAAATTTTTCATCAAAGGATGTGGTGTTAAGTAATCTATCTGACTTGCCTTTAGGTGTACAAAGGTGATTCCATATGTCCGGTATGGTCATCACTAATATAATTGACCAAGAACGAAGTAGGTGACCACTAATTGAAGATGAATGGATTTCTTTTTTTGCAGGCACTGGTTAGTATGTATGCAGAACTACAACAAGCGTATAGTCTAGCTGATCAAGCGAAAGCAACCAGGAAACGACATTTTGGATCATTTTTCCGTGTTGTTTTTTATGGAGCAAATCACTTCAGGTTTCATTTTCTTTGAAATTTTTCTCTACCTGTTGGGTTGAGGGCATCTACTAGAACAGATTGCTTTGTCAAGAGATTAGGTGGTTTGACCTCTTAATTAATATAGCCGTGATTAATAATTAATCTGAAGTCATAAGGGTCTTTTTTCACTCAGTTTGCTGTTAATGTCGTTCGACGTTTTAGATCTTCAGTGATATCTCTTATCAATAATGTTAGAAAGGGTTATTAAACTGTTTATCTATTCACTGATATTTGAAACAACATAATTCTTTTTCATATGCAAATGATTCCGCGCTGAAAATGTGTTGTGCTAAGGGGCGCGTTTGAAATAACAAAGAAATGAATGAATATTTTTAAGAGAGATTCTTTCGAAGAGAACATCAATATTCAGCTATTTTAATTGTAAGTAGATATTTGTTGCAGGGAGGATCATGGAACCGAGTGGATCTATCGTGAGCCAGCACATACATCATTAGCTGAGGCTTGTGAACGAATGAGTGAAGCATGTCGATCTGCACTTGGCCACGAAAGAGTGCAAGTATTGGCCGAGGGAGAGGTCACTTGGCTGCTTTTCGTTTTTAATGCGCTTCTAAGTAAATTTATATCTGGGGATCATACTGGGATGACGTCATATGCATTTCTAGTTGTTTCAACACGAAGACTACTGAAGCGAAAGCTTAAAAATTTGACAGCTGTAATCTACGCAGTGGGATGATGAATTCCTCTATCAAATTTCAATTTAATATATTTGTTTTGAAAGGTTTTATAGATATTTCAAATCCATATTTTTGATCTTCCAACAATCTTTATAGCATCTTTTCTTTATCAGTCCATTTGGCATGTTTCATTTGCTTTAATCGGGAGATATTTCTATTAGAGAGTTAGTTATATGAGCGATTGGGTCAATTGAAATGTAGATGCATTTTACATATATTCTCTTAGCTGCTAATAATTCAACTAAATTGGTTGACCATCTCAACAGGTTTTGGGTTGCTTGACCGGATCAACAAATTTTAGATGGGTTGATCGAGTCAGCAGAATTTAGGTTGGTTGATCGAATCAACAGATTTATATTAACGCATATCATTCCAGGTTGCCTGGTGCGTTTTTTCGCTCGCACCTGTAATGTTTCTTTGATGAAACTACTGCTGTCTCTTTGATGAATCATTGCGTTGGTTTTTGTTGTTATATCAAGCTTTATTTCAGTTGGATGAATCGCAAATGAAAGAGAACATGGCTTATGTACAGATGACACATGTGGAACCACTGGCCAAAGGTGATGATGTGAGCAGTTTTACAGTCAATACCAATGTACGACAATTCACTTACGAATGTCCCACCGTCGACGAAAGCGTGCCCAAAGATGCGCCTGAAATTGCAAGGCGGACGCTGAAACGAATTTGTCTCACTAGTTAGTTTGTTTTCGAGCATACTTTTTTGCCGTGGATCAGCTTGGAAAGCAGATTTTTTGCATTATGCGGCACACGATATGTCTGGTATAGACTGTTTTTTTAACCTGGTGTTTATTGGGTTGTGGCATTTGAAAAACGCCTCTGTTAGTGGGGAAATTTCGATGAGTTAGCAAACATCGAATAATAAGTAAACCAATAGGGGGTTATTTCAATGAAAATTATCTTGATGCTCACAAACAGCTTGGATGACGTAAAATGACGTTTGAACTTGACCTTTCCATGAAACATCCAGTTTAAGTTTAAATTATTTCGCTCACCCTATTGTTGGATTCCTCTTTTTATTGCCCCGATTGGCAGGTATTGTAGGTAGCAAGAGGGTACAGATTCCCAGTGATTGACCATAAGGTGTTTTCCCTTATTATTGCACTTATATGTTATCTCCGATGTAAACTGAGGCTGATCGTGCTATACGTTGTCAAGGATATAACTCACGAGCATTTTGTTTGCCAGGCTTCCAGTTGTTCTTCGGAAGGCAGAGTTTTTTAGCGGCAGAATCGTTCCCAAATACACGACGTCGCGAACGAGTGATTGAACGTACTGAGAAGATTCTGACACCTTTGGAATTGGCAGTTGAGAATCTACTGTTCAAAGCAAATCAAATCAGAAGGACGTTAGATGCGGCAACTAGTTCGGGTGACAGCGAGAAAGCGATCATCGAGAGACTTGATGTCAAAGGATTACAGCTATTGCTACAAGGCGCTGTACAGCCAACTGTACGCTTCTTTTTTCGACGTTTTTTTATTGTTTTGTGCTTGAAAATATCGTTGATGATTTCGTCATTATTCTACTGTTTGCAAGGTTTCGATGATTACCTGCCTAGGTAATTGCCCACGGTTACCGTTGCTTCGACTGTAGCGGTACCATCTACCATCCTCAATAGAAGTCTTTCCGAACAGGATGGGTTAATGAGGCATCTCGTAGTTCCCTCTCTTCGAATACCTCACCATATTGCTGGTTTCAAAAATCGAACAAAGCATCAATTTTGTTTTTTTTCTATCCAGTTTTGATGCTTAACCTCAATGATGCAAATTCGAAATTGAAATGTCACGTTCCGGCATATATTATTAACGGATATTGCAGCCGGTGTAAAGAAAAGTAGCGGGTGTTGAGAGGAGGGGGGTTGAAGTGATGAGGCGCGGCGACCCTATACTTTGCAGTTCGATTCGGGATCAGTATATGATCGAAAAATGATAATTGAATATTGTGAAGGAAAGGTTATTTTAGGTGAATGTTGGTCCACTTGCGTATGCTGAAGCGTTCACAACCGCATCGCAAATCGAACGATATGGGCAATCCGGAGTGAAGAAATTAGCTGAAGCTTTCAAGTTTGTGCCGTTCGTTCAATGCTTTTTTCTTTCATATTTTGATGTATTTATAGATTGTTTTCCTAGATCTTCCGAGGCACAGATTAAAACAATTTTTTGGTAACGAATGAAAAAAAAAATCCGCATGGGAGGTTTGAACTTGCGACCTTTTTATGTATCACTTGAATCGGACATAAATAGAGTAGATGCTTCATTTCACAAGCGGATACCTTATTTCCCTAGCAGATGCATTATTTCCCAAGTAAATGATTTACCAATTCAGGTATTATTTGTTGCTTGATCCGCATCACTTCCACTGCTCATACAATGCGTCATATGCAAATAAAGCATTTTAATGTTGCTATCATTATCACCGTTGATGTTATCCATCCGTAATCAGGCATTATGAATTTTGTACACAGAACAAATGATGGGGGATAAAGCAACAAATAGAGGCAAGGGAGAGTGATTCTAGTGGCTCAGTTAATCGAATACTCGAATATAAACCCATGACCTTCCATTTGTCTATCCGGCAGATGGAAGGTCGTTGGTTTATATTCGATGATTCGACTGGATGATATTTGAATGGATGATTTAGTGAATGAAACTGTTTGTTTGATAATGATCTTACAGTGGGCATATGATTGGATTGCTCCCCATTCACCTAGTTGCACCTAAATGACCAAACTGTTCAAATTGCCCGAGGTGTTTAAAATATTTCCAATTTGTTTTAGTCATTAGATTGTTGTATATGTTCCTTAACAACTCGCATGAATATTTTTTTTAATTGAAGGGAGTTGAGGATGAGCTTGGTCACATGATGATTGTTCTGGATAGGATATTTATGAACTCTACAGATCGTTGATGGCCGAATGTGCAGAAGCATTGAAAGCGAATGAGGCGGCAATAGGTAGCGATCAAGCTGAATATCAAACCATGCTGAAGAACGCATTCGCCGCAATGCTGGAACGATTACACGCTTTCTTCGGAGAATCGGTCAGTGTTTATAAAAATTTCTTTTTATTTCTTTTCCTCTCCTCTTTCTCTTCTCTTTTTCTTCTTTTTCTCTTCTCCTTCTCTTCTTTTTCTGTTTTTCCCTTTCTCTTTCTCTCTTTCTCCTTTTCTTTTTCTTCCCCTTTCTCTTTTTCTTTTCCTTTTTTTCCTTCTCTTCTCTTCTCTTCTCCTATTTTAATTTCATTTGCAGGTAAATGCCGAAATTTTTTGGGATACTCTTTATTAGTCAATGCAAAAAATCACAAAAATTTCTTTTATATAATGCACTTCGATTCTCTGTATAAGAGCATTGGCGGAATCATTTTTAAAGAGAAAAGAGGTATGTAGAAAATGGTGATTCAGTAGTATTTTTGCTAACATGTTTACTTCCTCTGATTGCATTCTACTTCTTATTTGAATATTCCAGGATTAGTACATCCCAAAAATTCCACGATCAGTCATTTGTGGTTTTTGTAAATCCAGAATATGTAACGGGAAGTTTTATCTTTGTTAGTTTTGCAGTAGAAGCATTATATAGTTTAATTTAAATTAGAATATTCTTGATTAGACGATTACAAGGAAGTATTTCTGGTTTTTAGGGGGTTTATTTTCAGATGTTGGAACCAGCTACAACTATAGCTGGTGGATCATCGTGCATAACAAATGAGCATCCTGCACGAACATCGATGCACATTCTTGACTCAATTGGTGGTGTGAATACATAAGTTGTTGCTAGATGAATCAATTCTACAACTTGGCAAGAGTGCTAGCAGGCTTTTTGCAACTCATTTGATACTTCCTTCAAAAAAATTGGTTGCCGTTGGATTTCAGATGACAAGATGAAAGCTTCGACTTGATGATAGTATTGGATGATATCATTGATATCTACTTTATCATTTATATGAAATATTTTATCAGCCAAAATTGCTCGATAAAATCTAATAGGTATAAGATTGGTTTTTTAGATTTATGAGTGGAAAAGATTTTTTTTAGTGGATTTGTTGCAATTCCGTGGAATTTATGTTAACACTGCTATACTATTCATTAGTTTGCATAATATTCCATCGTTTATCGTTATGAGTTTTCATATATTTTATGCTTTTTATTGAGATTAAAAATTATTACCCGAATATAACAGCATATACGGTTGAATTGTTTTGTTTCCGCTAATTAAAAGAATCTCTCTATGTTTATTCAATGTGGTGCTTGTTCATAGTGGATTTTTTGTTGTTGTTGTTGTTGTCTAAATTTAAGGTCCAGGAGAGGGGGAAGGAAGGGGAAGTTGGAAAAAGGAGTCGAAAGCGAACTCCTTGGTTTACTACACATCGAGAAGATGATAATACATAAGAGGAAACGAGGGCATTTTTGAAGATTTTAGAGCTACTCTGTTGAATATACATACATAATCGTATAGTGATCTAAAGAAAACAAGAATGTAGCTTGAGGGCAAGTTTTAGTAGAATGAAATCAATAAAAGGTTTTGCACTGGGTGCAGGTTCACCTGCTACCCTCTCCTTCTTGTTTCACCTATTAATTTTTACTTGCATTCCTAACAAGAAATTTTTAAATTCTACAACTCTTCATGCCAAAAAAAACCACATTTAATAAATTTTACGGTAGCAGTTTTGTTACTTAGAGGAATTCCAACAATTTCAAATTATTTGAATGGGGTTCCATTGTCCTGTGCCATCGTAGACGTTGCCACGTCTTTGACCAATTTTTTCCACAATGTATTGTCTTACTTTTGTATTATCCCTTTTTCAAATACCTTCTTCGGGTTTCTTTTATTTTTATTTGCTTGTTTTTTTGCATATAGTTATTCAACTGTAATTTAATGTCGCTTTTTTTTAAATCCTGTGCTTTCATTGAGAGTTTTCAACGACAATACACAATGTTATTCTTCGATAGAACGCTTTTCATAGATAGGATTGATTCCGAAAGCGGAGCTAAATAGGAGCCGAAAGGGAAATTTCACTCATTTTCGCGGATGGGAGGGGAAAGACACGAGTTCTTACTAAAATTCTCTAGGGAAAGAGGAATCTTGAAGAGTGATGCATCGTTGTTTATTAGAAAAATGAGTTTTTTTCCGATGCGTTTTTGATTTGGTTTGTTATTTTTGTGTTAGTGAATTGAATACGCCTCACCGATGGCATGGTGGGTGGTAAAAAAATTAGCGATCTATTAAATAGCATCACAAATAATCTAATACATCAGATTTTTGAGAAGCTTTTTTTTATAAAATTTTTTATATCTGTTCATGAGTTTTAATGCTCATTATCTTTCTTGCACTTGATGTTGCTTCGCTTATTTAAAGTTTCTCATAGCAACAAAATATTGATCATTGATTTGATATATTCTTATAAAGAAATTTTTTTTATTGAAAAATTTTTTCCATTTTATGCATAATAATTGTTGTGTATATTTGAAAAGAAAAATACCAAATTGAAAGCGATATATATCCTATCTCCCAAATGTCTTCCCCAAATTTCCCGAGGGAAGCGGAAGGGAAAGAAAGATGGGTAAGGAGGTAGGGGGTGGTAACTTTCTTAACGGAGAGTCATCGTGAGGTTCTATTCGAATTCTTCGGACAAAACATGGTTTGTTTTTTTTAATTTAGATTTTTTTGGACTCCATCCCCGTGTTCTTGTTTGTTACTCTATATTGGTAATGAATTGTCGTATATTTCATCAGCTGGGGGTGTTCTTTCATTGGTTGATATCTTTAAAAGATTCCACAAAAATCGTCTTGAAAAGGCAACGTATTATTTTTCTTTCATTTTATTTTCAACGATTTATATGTATCTTCATCAATAGGTGCTACTATTTATATCATTTTTATTCTATCGTTTTTTTTTCTTTTTGCCCATTTGAAGGTTATCAGTGATAATTTTTGGTGTGACTTGCTTTATTAGATTATATTTGTTAAGTTTTTTTTCTATTATAATTTCTTAACTCAGGTTTATCTGAATAATTTGATAGAGACGTGTGTATTATTTTCATACAACGGCAAAGGCACCTACTTTTTTTTGAAGAAGAAGACAATAGCTAGTGTATTCGCGTACGCAGAGAGTCTATTTATTCAATAAAAATAAAAATTGATCTGGCTCATTGTTTTTTTGTTGATGCTACTGCATCGACGGATTACGGTAGCGATTGAAATGATTTAGTTCTGGGTCACAGCTGGGAATGGAACAAGGATTCGATTTAATCGGGATTCGATACGGTTGACGTCGACATTTGAAATGCGAAAACTGGCAGGGGTTGATCGCAAAAGATAATACAAATTTCAAAAAGTAGTAAAAAAAAAAAATAACGCATACGCAGTAGCAAAGAAAGTGTTCAATCATTGTAGCTTTGAAAAATGTCCCATTTATCGATGAACAAAAAATTATTTAGAAGCTCCACGATGGGTTTTTCTTCGAATCGATGATCTAAACAACCGAACAAAGGTTTCACATAGAGAACAGAGGACGAGTAGTTTGCAGTTTTGATTTTACGTAAACAATGGAGCCTCAAGGCGAGATGCAACGTCTGCATATGCGCTACAGCGTTCTATTCGTATGATATCGAAGGGTGATATAACAGTATTTTGGATGATACTGTATATTTAGTTGTCATCGAGGGCATTGACTTATTGCAGGGAATACACATCACATCGCGGATGTCCTTCTTATTCATTTCAGGTTGTTCTTTATGATTCAAGGAGTCACTCAATTGGTTGTTTGAATATCGCTCTGATGTTGGTCTATGCATCCTTACATTTGCTTGTGAATTATTTAATGGGCATTTGCTGAGTGGATTGCGTCCATTTTTTTCATTATTTCTAATTTAGCGTTGTTTTAATCTTCTTGCGTTGGTAAGTAGATCAGTAAGTAGTTCCTGCGTCGGTACGTAGTTTTTATCTACCTATATTTACGTTTATCATTTTATGCACCGTTACAAACTTCCACTTCGTGAAGCCTCTTATAATAACGCTCAATTCTTGTGTCATCTATCAGATAAGTGTTTATTTATAAGTCTTCAATTGGGAAATCACTAAAACTAGAATCATGAAAGTTGTTATTACGATCTGTAGCGTAGGGTGACCTTTCCTCGTAACTTCCATAAGGAAAGTGTGTTTTAGAGTGACCTCTTCGAATAACTTCAATGACCAATCATAGAGTGACCACTCCAAATAATTTTCACCACGAATAATTTATATGCATTTTGAAATTACTCAGATTATCTTTCGCTTTGCTCATCCAGTAAGAAAGAGTCTTGTAGAGGGTTTCGGATTGTCTCATAGAGCTTGTATCTATTTATGTAGCTAATTGAATTGACGAATGAAATGCAAAAGCGTCTTCGTTCGCTTCACTCTCTCTCCCTTCAACAATAAATTCGTGTTATGGCATTTGCAGAGAACGATGGCACCCTGACTGCAAACCGTAAACGGACTGAACTCCTGCCTAACACTGTATACGCACCACTACCGTACTCTGGACCCTACAGGTGAATGCTAACACCCATCACAGAAATTCGAAGACGTAAAACAAACAGGCAATTTTCATTTCGTCATTCAACTCGGAATGTCAAGTCATGCTCCATGCAAAAATTCAGCTCAATTGAAGGGGCGAAGTGCACCTGCTGGATGAGTCATCTGTACTGCGCTAATCAAAGATTGCTGGGAACGATGGCTCATGCAGCAGGTGCATTCCCCCTTCGAGCTGAAATTTTGTATGGGGACATTATTTGACACTCTTAGTTGAATGATGCAAAAATATTGCATCTAAATTTTGCATGGGGACATTACTTGACACTCTTAGTTGAATGATGCAAAAATATTGCATCTTTCTACTACAAGTTTTCAAGTATCCCTGATTGGTGTTAGTACCCGTTTGCAGAATGCAGAGTACGGTAGCGGTGCGTACGCAATGTGGGGCACGTGCTCAGCTCCGTTCGCAGTTCGCGGTGAGGATGCCATCGTTCTCTGCAAGGTTGCCGTCATCTCATCATCAAAGTGCATTTTTTTGCGATTAACCGATTTTCCCTTTCTATTGCATTGCATAAATTTCTTCGCTTTTGCATTTTTAATTCAATAATATTTTATGTAAATTATTCTATAAAATGAGTGTGTGTCCATCGATGTGATGTTATTATTTCGTAATGTTATGACATCGGTCGGCTGTGATGTCTACTGGTGGTGAGGTGAATGGTATATTTCGCCGCATTTATAATCGATGGTGGAAACGTTCTGACAGTGAGCCGTAAGTTTTCAATGTATTCATATCGTTGTTGAGTCCATAGATAAGGGATAATAAGTGCGCTAAATGTGGAAATGTTCTACTATATCTTAGAAGGCTTTGCTGTTTTGTTATTAATAGGTCAGCGTTTGTCATAGGCGATGTTTTTCTAGATACCGGAAATATCCTCAAGCATTATAGAAGGTCCACTCTAATACCCGTTGTAAGTAGTATATCACGAGGTAGTTCTCTGGGACTTCTTGTGTTTTTGCTTTTTATGTAAATGACCTCCCAGAGAATTTATCAGCTCAATGGAAGCTTTGGGCTGACTAAGTGAAGATATATAAGTCTGTTATTGAGTCGCAGTTTGTTGACAAACTATTCTGTCAACATGGTTTGATTGAGAGAATGGTCACACTTATCTGTCTTCCTGATTTTGTTTTCCGTCGAAAATCCACTGAAAGATGTGATGGAGGATTTGGGTATTTATGTGAGTGCCGACCTCAAGTGCCATAGTCACTGTGTTGAAGTTTCACATATGGCTGCTTAAGTCTTGGATTTTATTTTAGGCGCCTTGCATTATAATTGCATAGAAAATTAACGAAAAACTTTTCTTACTTACTGTCATCTCATTTTGACTTACTTTACTCAAGTTGGGTCGCCATCTATGAAGAAGGATAGTTGAGAAAGTTTTTACTTCTTTTACCATAAAATCACCAAGGTGGCTTTTAGAAAATCATTTAGATGGAAAGTTTCAGCTTAATTATAAGCCGCGATCCCTTATTTTTGACTTGAAACCTCAGTGGTATCATAGAGCTCACTACTTACTGCCTACTACTTGTTTACTACCACTTACTACTCACTTACCTACTACTTTTCGAAAAGAACAAATATTTATGTTTCAAGATCGTTGAAGGTTCTTCCTGGGATTTCATTCGAAAGTGTTTAATATTTTACAAAGTTTGAACTACGCTTGATCCTACCCCCCTCCCCAAATTGATGGGAATTTAGCCAGTCAAACTGATATGCTCAATTCTTTACTTCCCGTATTGTTCAAATTTGGAATTCATTGCTTTATCATATGGTTATAACTGCCAACTCATCGTATTTCAAGCAATGCCTAGGGCGCTGCAACCTGGCTGCGATTTCCACCGCTTAGCAGTTGTATTTCTTAATATTTTTTTACTTCACAATTATTTTTTGTAAATCACTTTATATTCCATTGAGTTGTACTTATACACAAGTAGTGTATATGCTTATTTTCGCATATTGATGTCTGCATTCTAACTTGTTTGCATCCCTTATGATCTCTGCTATTCTTTTCCTTTTTTCTTTGATTTCAAATGCATGGCTATGTGCCCTGTTTATGGTTGCAGATGTCATCTATGTTTCTTTATGTATTTATTAGTCGGGCACGTGTTCACTGCTTTCTTT
>JAAVTS010002215.1:19095-30826 GCA_022845575.1 Baylisascaris ailuri | reverse complement strand
AAAAAAAAAAAAAAAACGACGTCATGTTTGCTCATATTGGCAGCAGTAAGCAGCATCTCCGACGAATTGAGAACCCCGATTGCAACAGAATCCCAGAAGCGGATTCTGTGTCGCTACTTCTTTAATTGAGGCATTCAACTTGACGTGAACAAGGATGAAGGACCGCAAGAGACCCTCTAGCTCCGACTCTTCAATGGAGTCAAACGCGGAATTCCATTGCAATTTTTGTGAAGACTCTTACCAATACAGTGGTAGTTATGAAGCTAATACTATGAAACATATGTCTTGAACATAAAAACACCAATTAAAAGAATTGGAAAAGACAAACACTTTGCTTGGGGCACAATACATTTCCAATACATTCGTAGCCCGGGTCCTACACCGAACACAAGCGCCGCTTTAACAGACCCCGCACGATGCGCAAGGCTTAGAAGAGCACACTCCAATGATATTAAATGGAGGGTACCATTTAAGTTCAATCTGGAATTTGCATAAATTATGATTCATTGAGTACTGTTGTCGCCTCGAAAAACTCACCAGCTAACATCAGGTTTTCTAGAATCCCTCAATTGTGCTTCGAGGCTCGAAATTCCGAGGAGACTGGAATTCTTTCTGAGGCCAGGCTTCATGGCCTGGAATACCAAAACACTAGAACGGACTCTATGTATCTTCGGAAACCTTGACGCCAACATCCCCGCAAGCGGGGTTTCGAGCGTCTGCAGTATTTATAAAATCAGTGCCTAAGCAACACAAGTGTTGTTTAGAGCCAAGATGCATAACCTACCTTTCTATTTAAGATGTGACCTACCAGTCCACATGACACGCTCTACTATTCAAAGTTTTAAGCCTATTTTCAAATGTGGCGATGCGAAACGCTGCAAGCACCGCCTAAATACTTACATTTTCTTTAATATACTCTCCAGTTTCTATGCAACTTCCATTGATGCTTGTATGGCATCCCTCTACCTATTTGAAAGTGAAGAAATAAGATATTTCAACCATCTATAACAGTTCGCCATCGTAATTTGTAAACAGTTTACCACAAATGAGGCTCATCGAATGACGTCATTGTTGAAATTGAAACATTAATAAACACTCTATGTATATTTATAAATGTTGAGAAGTAATTGTTGCACGAAACAAATGATAGAGTAATATAGTAAAATAATAGATATATGCAATATCTTTAAGGGATAGTGATAAAGTGAAACGACTAGAAACAATTGTGAAAAATAAATCGACTAACACACACCTATCATCGCAATTCCAGCTGTTTACCATAAACGTTGGCTTTATGCTTAAATACAACAACAACAACAAAAAATAGTTTCAGGATCAACATCTAGCTACTCTGATATCCATCTTCTTAAATGCACATTTTGGATTTTCGAGTAGAATGACATTCGAGTGAGTGGAGAAGAACTTCAAATCTCGAATCGAATAGCGAACAAGGCTCAAAGGTTGATCGAACCCAGCAAAAACAAAAGCAGTGGAAACAAATACTATACATCAAAAAGAAAATAAAAAAGACAGATTAACAAAGATGAAGGGGTATAGGAAGTAAGAATAAGAGAGGAAGAAGGTAGGATGCTGAACCCGTACAACCAGATAGCCAGAAAGAAAACATTGCACACAACGCCGATATTCATTCGAAAAAAAAACTGCCTACCAAAGTGTATCAGTTTAAAAAAAAACCGGAAAAAAGAACATTCGCTACACAGCCTCATATAGTTGAGTATTGACACTCGAAGACCACCACATAGAGGCTATTGTAAGCATTGGCAGTCTACAAGAGAGAAATAAGCATCTCAGAAGCTTTAATTGGCACAAGCTGAAATCGTTTATGATGCTACATTCTGAAACGTAATACTATTTTCTAATTTTTAACATCCCACTTAAAAGCACAGTAAATTTTTCAAACAAATTAAAAATACAAATAATCTTCTCGTGAATTTAACCAATTTTATTTATCTATCTCGTAGTGAGCGAATAACAGTTCTCTTTGCTCTCATAATATAACTGAAAAATATCTAGCTGAATCCCAAAATATCAAACTATACATATTTTGGGATTATATGGTTGTTGGTTGAAATTGATTCAAAACCACGTATTTAAAATTAGCTTGCAATAGAATTTTATATCCTAACTAAATAAGAAAAACACATCTTCCCCTGCTCCTTAGCAAATCGCACCTTCATAATGTCTGCAAACAGCAGCAATAAGTTCAATGAAAGACAATATCGTCAGTGAGTGCAACACAAAGCCTCGCCTCTTTTCGTGATAGTGATGCATACATACGATGTGGGGTTGCACGAGGAGCACTCCCTCGTCGTGAGCCCAACCAATGAAAAACATATTGACGCCTCAAAACATTCTATTTATATTGTTATCGAACCACATTATCACTTCATAAAATTTCCCCTTGTCATACAGTAGGAATATGACAGTAGGGAAACTTTTTTATCAGATAGAGGGGATTTTTCATTTGCTCTGTGCTTGAATTTCCTATTCGGAGAAAAATATTGCTCGATTCTTCAAAGATATAGGACTGTGACTGTTCTTGCTCGTCTATTTTTATAGAATACAAGCACTATATCGTTAAAGCACAAATTCGACCATAGCCCTTATAATATTCCAGCTCACCGAAGGCGGAAGCTAAATTTGAAAGCTACATAAACTGCACTTTAATTCCCCATAAAATCACTCACTAAAAATCGCTAAATGAAACATAATATGGATAACCTGTGAAATGGAGGCATTCGTTGATCTGTTGTAGACCTTTCCGCGGTGGTTTTCTTCCCTTCAGAAATCCTGGAATAGACCTATTATATGCACCTGTGGAAACCCCTCTATATTAGCAATGAATTACAACGAGTAACTTCTTTCAATAAAAAAGTATGCTATCGAATAATAGAGTTTCAAACAGATCCATTGCTACTACAGTTGATGCAAGGAGTCTGATTTGTCTAGATGTCTAGATAGCACAAAGTCATTCATAGCCTCTGCAACCAATGACGCGGTGAGAAGACTTCAAGTTGTGCCGAATGCTTTAATATTCGATGAGTAGAACGACCATTCAATTTCTTGGAAAATCTCACAAAAAAAGGCAATTCTAAATAATATTCTTTTCACAGGCATCTAAAAGCACCGGTCTTATAACGATCCAGGCCTGGGAACTTGTCACTGCCGGGTCTAAGACCTGCACCTGAAATATAAGCAGTCGCAGTTGTGCACCCCTCTTCTTGGTTGTCCTATACGAAAAAATGGAGACGAATGCCCAACATTCATAATTGGAGAGAAAAACTAGACGGTTTTGCGATATCTGCAAAAGCACGTAAAGCAAACCTCTGTTTCAAAAAAGAGCCCTCATCATCACGAAGCCGAACGTCAGTGGCGAAAAGCTTCCTGATGGCCATTCCTAGAGGCCCATCAGCTCCACCATCGACGGGTACACTCCGGACATTGCCGGCGTTGCCACCGCTTAATGCGTTCTCCTGCGGATCGCGCTTACTCAGAAGCACCAACGTCCTTATAAATGTAGTCAGCTGCGATACTGCATCCTCACTGCCTTCCTGCAAAAAAAGGCGGCCACATTTTCCAACTTGAAGGGTTGTTGCGCTTGTAGACGTATCTAAATCAAGTCATTCGGAGTCGAATAATACAGGATGCAATCGCTCAGCTCTTTCGACGACAGGCAATGTAGATGACAGTGGCGAACCTTCACAAGATAAAGGCAATGATCGAAACTTATGCTGTGCGCCTGTGATAGGAAAGAAAAACGACATAAGGTGACAGGGACGAAGAGAGAGAGAGAGAGAGAGGAAGAGAGAAAGGAGAAGGGCTATTCAGCTGCATCTGCATGAAGTCCAGCCCTTCGCATATATTACCTAACCATATTGCAGGAACTCGGCACGCATATTCTACACCGGCTGATACAAATCTTAAATGTTAGCAATGAAGAACCGTAAGGTTCGAAATCACTGCGTTTCCCACAGGAAGTTCGAGTATACGTGGTGTTATTGCGATCGGCCGTTAACGATCATGCAACGGGATTTCAAATTAAACTGTCCACGGGTCTGAAACTGTTGTAAGATTAGCCGGCACTACATAAATTGCACTTTCAATGTGTGCACATTTTGATGCGAATAGGGAGAGGGGGAAGGGAGAATGATGTTTTTAAAGATGCATTACTGCACGACATTAGATAAGCGTATATATCACAGCACTAACTGCAAGTTACACCTATATTACCGTATACGCAAATGCCACCATCAGTTGTATTGGTTAAGCACTTCTCCACTTATTTCCCTTTGCTTCTTATCGAGCCGCCAATCCCCCTTTCTTTAGCTTTGCGGATTACAGCGCTTTCATTAATGAGATTTAGGCTTCACATAGTTTTCCTGGCAAAATAACGACTAGTATTGAATATTTCAGGTTGTTTTTCTTATGCGAGGGACCGAAATTCTTTAACAGATGTAAAGATAAGTGTGAGTTGTTCAGCCCTCATGGAAAGCGTAACCGTCTTATGAAAATAAGTGGAATAGAGTGCCTAACAGACCGATATGCTTCGCACTTCGGAATTTCCCTCACTGACCACTCGAACTACAAAATTACAAACATAATAAACACTCAATAACGCCTTCACAGATTAATTAATCTGCTCAATCGTAGAAATCATTCAAAAAATATCCTCTTTTTGCAATCCAATCGTGTGCAGAAAAACCGACCAGTGTAGAATATATGCAGGTTTTCTAGCACCCCTGAAAGTCTATGAAACATTTCGAATTTGATGGGTCATCATGGAATATGCATGGGAAGTCATCCTTTGATGTACGGCGTATCAAAATGGCATAGCTCTAGCTTCAGTAGTCGCCGTATGAAAACAACCGAATAGACAAACAGATGTTCTGAATATTTTGCTCTACTTTGCTATTCATGTTCACATACTTTTCGGGTATTTTCCACTTCATAACGCTTAAATAAATAAATAAAAAGTAAATGTGCACACACCTAAACACTCACAGACACAGATAAGACACCGCCATAACACGCTTTGACGGAATAAATTTGGAACAAAGCAAGAAAAGTAACTAAAAATATAGATAAAAATAGTCGTGAAGGCGTACCAAAGAGTCATCTGCGGCAATGAAGCGAGTCCATAAAGAATTATATTTGGCAATGGTAGTTTCAATAATGAGCAGCTCCCGTAATGCATCAAGGCAGTCTTCCGGATGTTGAGAACGACTATACCGCGATACTTTTTCACATGCTTCCTCCAACTTTTCACTAATTAACGATACGATCGGTTTGCCTAAACAGCATTAATTAAACGCAACAATGTGCAGATCTGAAAAAGGCAAGAGATGAACGAAGAAGGTTGCAGTACGGTCGTGGCAGTTCTCTACCGATTTTGATCGAGGCATAAGGATTTGTTTTATATTATTTTTTTAAGCGCATATAATCTAAGACACTCTAAGAAACCTTTTACCTAAGATAAGTGGATATTAAGAATAATTCATTTATCTCGACAAACCTGACTTAGAGTCATTATTAATAACCTTCATAAAAGCTTCTCTGTAACTAAAAGTTTTGAATTATTCACATATAGATGGTGCAAAGTCGGGTTTCACCGTTGTCAGCAAGCATCGAAACTGTCTGATCGTAGCTTATGATATATACAAGCTAAGCAGCTGATAGTTACCAGCATTAATTCCCTTTGAAACGCTATCTTCACATGAAACTGGGATGCCAAAAGAGCATCACTGATCGCGTGGTAGTTGTAAACGGAGTGGTCCAACGCACCAAATAGCGAAACCAACCTAACGCATTGCTTCAACGACCGGATTAAAAAATCGAAAAAAAAAACAGCAGAGAGTTATCAAGCCCTAAAGGTTGTTGAACTCAATGCAAACAAGGCAGCAGTTAACCCTATTCAAGACAAACAGCTATCAAAGTCAAATCTAAGCGACGCTCCATTCTTTCTATTCCATTTCCGAAATTCTTGGGTTAATGAGGGAAATTACTTAGTGAATGATAAAGGTGATGATTTGCACAGTGTATGCGGTTGTTCTATAGATGGGAGTGAAGAATGAACAGCAATCCATTGAAATATAACAACAAACATTCATCGACGAGTTGCATTGCAGCACAGTTCAATACGACGGGCAGGATGAGGTGCACAAGATCGGCAACGGTGACGCGATTGAATTCTTGCAATACCTAGAAAGTATTCACATTAGGATATTGCTTTAATTCTGATCTCCATGAAACCAACAACGATCTTCTTTCTTTGCATCCAATCAATTAGTTCTACGATCACCCTTTCTTGTGAAAGTTTCGAAGGTGCGAATGCCGCCAAGGTAGAGGTGTGCTAGCCTGCTATCCCTCGTCAGAAGGTTCGCAGAATACGATCAGAGATGCCGACTTGAAATAGGGAAAGGGAAACTGGAGATCACCAGCAACAATCGTGCACATCTCGCAGTTGAAGCCTAGAAGGTGGGATGGAGAAGAGAGTTGTCTACTTACTTGTAGCGAAAACGGCTACCAAAAAAAAACTTATCACGAATTCAGATTATTTAAGTGAATAAAAAAACATAATCAACGAGAAAATAGTAAATAAACAATGAACCGTTTCGGCTTCTTTTGTTTCATTGAAAAGTCTCTTCTGAAGCACAACCGGTATTGGCATTGCCTCTGACCATGTTTCCATCCAGGCATTATTCTCACCGCTCATACGACTTGAAAGACTGCCTAAATTAGCTACATTAAAAAACATTATACCTATATTATTAACAATAAGATGTGGACAGAAACAATCATCGTATAGTAAGAATGAAGTTACTTCTGATGCTAAGCTAAAATTTCCTTCTAAGGAAACATTTTCATCTTCTATGGAGTACAAATAAGAATAGTACCAACCTTTTCCGGTTGTCTCATCAACGACATAATCACGAGGAGAATGCCATCGGACAAAATCTTCGAATATACATCCAGGATTTGCTGCCTTAAAGCCAATTCATCATTTCAGCTGCTCCAAACTCCATCTCCCCCCTCCTGGTTCTCCCCAACAAAAAAATTAGCAAGCAGTTGTTTACAAAAGATTTTTAAAATACTATCAGTCTAGCTGCTGTCCGACACAACACTGATAGTGACAGTCTGATTCACTGCTAATTTCAGAAAAGCGTTGTGGTAGTATATTTGTGAAGCAACGACAAGCAAATAGTGAGAGACTGCTTTACCTCCCATTTATCTATGACACTATCTCGCTTTGCTGAACATCGTAACCCTGCATGATATAGATTTATACGAGGAAAACTTATTTAATGCCGCATAAAATCCCCTTTCAGATTAATATGGCTAACGCATTGAACCCTCGTATTCTACAATACAGTCGACCATTCTTTCACGCCATAATGATTTAACGATATCAACGAAACGGGAAGTTAGCCATCCACCTCTCCAATTCCCTCTATTCTCCCTCTCATCCAACCAAAAAAAAACCTATTTATGAAGCATGTAAGCAAACATGAGTGCTTAGGCATTCCTAACAAGAATATAATCAGCATCAGATTATTTGCTACGACATTCCTATCATTTGACAATGAAATACTGAAGCTTGAGATTTAAAAAAAATAATAGAAAGGGCTAACTTTGAACGATTGCATATCAGAAAGCAGTGAATCGAGATGAACCTTTGCCCTCGCCTCAGCACTACCGAGAGAAGAAAGTGTGTCCACATGCCTCTCAAGCATGTCTTCGGTCATCGGACAACGTTCCTTAAATAAGCACTTTTCAATAGACAAAAACACAACCTTCTTATAATCTCCACACTCACCGCCGTAATGCATACCAAGAGAACATGACAGAACTACCCTATACGCTTGTTGATATGCGGGATTTCAGAAATATCAAGTTTCAATGGAGGTAACAAGTTACAACCAATGACTAGCGTTTTTGTTGCGTTACCGGCACAACATTACTGTGAAACATCAGCCTCGAACTTGTTGAATACGACAATATCAAATGCCACTGTAACCCTCTTCAGCAATCGCTTCTATCGAAAATAAGTGATTTCACCGTATAATGGAAGAGGGATTACGACCTGCAGAACTATTCTACGTGCAGCGCTGTGAACCACTGAAATTATATTAGCAAATTGTCAAATTGTACCTGAGTTACAGGTTCGTACATCGTGACGTCAGATTCATTCAGTAGACAAAGTGGAGCCAATGATGCTAATCTGCCCTTTGGCTGTGTAGTCTTCGAAGAAACTTTTTCGCTTTTATTAAGAAGCTTATCAGAGCCTCTATCAGAAGCATCCACATCACTGTCTTCTTCCGATAGCCATTCTTTTGCATCGTAGAATTCATCGTTTGAAAAGACTGCAGAAAATTGTTGAATGAAAGGAAAAGTGAATGAATAACTGTTACAGTAATACATAACAACTAAGCACCAAAAATTAATGAAATTAATTTCCAGCCATCTGTCGATATAAAAATTTTCTGAAAAGCAAAAAATTGTGCAAGCGCATGCCTGCACTAACGACATACCAAATGATACGACTTATAAAGACAGGATCCCTTTTTTGCCCCTCAAATTCACAATGATCTTCCCTTGCGATGCATCTCCACTGATATTTGCACTTTTAAGTGAATCCCTTCATATTTAAGATGCACATCCTTTAATAAGAGGCAAATTATTGCTCGCACAAACTTTTTTCGAACAACCAGAGGTTAGACTTTTGCTTACTTGAAAGGCATCGAAGGAAAAAGTAGTCAATATTTGGTTGGAGTGAAAGTGAAATAGAAATACAGAAATAGCTGAAAAGAAAGTGAAAAATGCCTTGTTTAGGAGGACGTAACTTCGCGAATTTCGAATCTTTTCGCAGAACTTCAAAAACTTAATTTGAAGACAATCATAGAAGACAATCTCATGAAAAGATTTATGTGTCTTGCATTAGCAATTTTTTTGGACTGCCGGGAACATGATGTGATGTGATTGATGCCATCAAACCAGTCGCCATTATAGGCAGTAGGTGAGGGAAAAAGATTGGAGGGGCAGGAAGAAGGATTGCAGCTGTCGGAAGAAGCATAGTTTTCATTAAATGAATTCGTTTTGCAGTTTAAAGTCGGTTAAAATCGGTAGGAACAAAGCACTGTTAATTTTGGGCTACCCTGTGAATAAAACCGATTATCAACATAAACAAAGCGTGATAATAATAGCAATATGTTAAGTTTAAACATGTTTGTACCTACAAGGCATATCGTAGAGACTATATGATTTCGGTAAAATGACCCTTATGTGACCTTCTTCCCTCATTTTTACGATTTGTAACTTTAAGTGATGAGTAAACCATACGCGATGCATCAGAGAATGAACCCTTCTGATCGAGCATTTGATATTGCCGTGCTCTAGCATTAATACAACTTTGCAGCATTTGTAATTTCTGTTGCAATAAACACATCGATAAATCAGGCACCGTATCCGTCTCCATACTGAAATATTTCTGTAAAGGTAACGGAGATGCGGCAAACTTGAGCTCCATATCAAATGAGCAAAAAAAACAACAACAACAACAACAACAACAAACAATACAATCAATGGAAAACGACTCGGTGTAGTAATATCTAGTTCCAAATTTTTTCCTCCGTCAATCTGTATACTAATATCATTGAACCACAAAATGTAGGAGACATTCTCATGCAATTTCAAAATCACTTCTAATATTTGAAAGAAACCTGTTCCAGCTGTGACAACTATACTTTCTTGTAAGTGACATGAAAGATACGTATTCGTTGCCATAGTTATCGCATAGCTAAGCAAGAACAACAAGAAAATAAAGCAAGTCTAAATATACCCAGGCAATGAATCGCCGTTTTCCCAACGTTTTCGTAATTCCTTTACAATTGCACTCCAAAGTTGTGCGAATGCATTTGTACCAGCTTCATGATGGCATAGAATATAAGCGAGTGCTGTGGCGATGCGACTCGCAAGACTATCGAACGGTGAAGCTTTCGAATGCTCCAATAATATCTGAACATCACTTAATGATAATACAACTATGCAGTTAATTCATCCACTAAATATAACAATAACAACATCAACGAATCAATCAACAATATTATTTGTGCATCAAAATGGTAATTTTCTCTCAAATCAAATGAAATAAAACCGATCGCCCTTGAAATAATTTTTTTAAAAAGTGTAAAAATATTCGACGTTAAGAAATTTTGAACTAAACGAGAATGGCATCATATAATTTAATTAGGTCTAAGACGGAAGTGAACAGGCTAGAAGAAGAAATAATGAAATTTTTTAGTGGAGAAGAGAAAAAGTTTTCTTTTTTTTTGAGGATTTTAAAAATTCAATGAAGTATCGTAAACGCAAATTGCATTGACATGAAATTTTTAGTTCAACAACAACAACATATCAATAAGCTCTCCATGAATGATACATTAAAACCGTCTGATCCCGATTTTCCCCTTATAATCCGAAGAGATGATAGGCTAGCAATGGCAGTACAGTAGAATCAGAAGGCTCTCCGCTTATACTGATAATGAACATAATATATAACAGATTTTCGAGATTTTTATTTCCGGCAAAGATACAAAGGCTATAATTTTCAACATACGAAACAAAGAGAATATAGGTGGAAAGAGCATAAGAAACAGACTCGTCTACTAATCGTTCAAAGAAATTCGCTGCAATGCTCAACCATTTCATCAAATTTTATAGGTTGTTCAAGTTTTGATCTTCTCTCTCTTATGTTCGCCGAAGTTGTTAGACTCTATGATAAAAGATCGTCGAAAAATGAGGAACTAACAAACCATGCACTTCTTTCGAACACGTTTTAAATCGTCTAGCTCTTCGCTCTCTGGTGGTTTTGGTGGAATAGGTGACTTCTCTTTTACTGCCTCACCAGGAAATGAGGTACGTTCGGCGGTTGTCTTCGATGTGCTCATAGAAGACGCCTCTTTACGCCGCTCTCCTTCTGTGAAAATAGCGTTGATCCAACGAGACATCTCCGACTAAAAGGAAATAAACCTGCAATTTTATCAGAAAGACAAAGGCTTGCAATATTCATCCTTCTGGCACATATATAAAAACAAACATGCAAAAAGAGTGTTGTGAGACGTGAGTTACAAGTTATAATTGAATCACGTTTCAAGCCGTATACCAGTGCAAAAATTAAAAGAGAATGATGTAATGAAAGAAGGCAAGGGAAGTCTGCTGCAACAGAAAGATGCCCCTTGCAACTGATTGTGATTGCAATGAAGGTTACCTCAAAAAATGAAATCTCTCGTTGGGTCGTTTCTTTAAAGCAAAATGAACACATCAGTATGGTTGATAAAAAAGATCAAATCACTCAACAAAAACATTTCTATATGCATGGCAGAAGGTGATAATACCGCGGGTATTGCTGTGCTCTCTTCGACCACAACACCAGCAGAATTAGTGATGGAAATGGTTTGAGGTTGAATAAGCGATGAAAGTGCCGCTTGAGCAGATAAAGCTTCCCCGTCGGCTGCCACACCCAAAATGCCGGAGAGATGTAGCTTGCCCTCCATACTATTCGCCGTATCCAATAACGTCTTCAAACTGAGATCTGAAATGAAAACATTATACTCTTTTATAATATTTCGTCATCAGGTACCATACTCAAACTCCGATGCTTCGATTACATTGTGAAAGCAATAAAGTGTTTATATATATATATATATATATATATATA
>JAAVTS010002215.1:0-18704 GCA_022845575.1 Baylisascaris ailuri | reverse complement strand
TATATATATATATACATGCAAATTCGTTATAATTTACCTAAAAAAGAATAGCAACCCCAAGGGATAGCAAGAAAGAAAACAACAAGAGCAACAATGATCCTTATTTAGTAAGTAGGTGGCATATTCGCAAGAACAATGCTGACGTTGATTTAATAAATTAAATATTTAAGCTTCAGAAAAAATTGAATTTATACCGAAAACAGATCACTTTTCTTGCGTGGATTCTGCGCGGTCATTTTAGTGACCGCTGGTGCGGATATCTGCTTTCTTATCATAGCTTCTAGTCGATAGACCACAGCGCTTATAAAAATTCCACCTTATCAAGACCGACTTTTTCTGTTATTTGAGAAACTGAACAACAGAATTCGCCAGCGAATGATAGTCAAATATTTGAATGTACAACAAAAAATTGGTAGCTTTTTAAAACGATTATATGAATATTCGAGGACGCTCATCAATAGCAAAATATGGCATATATGAAGAAATTACACCTCTGGTGAATTCATGCTTTTGGGGGACGCTTCTGGAAATTCTTTTTTCCTTATCATTGTACTCGTTCAATGATTTGGATAGCTCTAAATTCACGATCCATATACTTCATCCATTTTAAATTTGTCTATAACAGATACAAGCTAGCACTAATGCATCGGAATAAGCAAAATATTGCACTAAAAATAACATAGATAATTTTAGACATAGATAACAACAACAAAAAAATAAAACAAACAAAAAATAATAACGGTAAATGGAGCATTAAAAATAATAAAAAAAGAAAACAAAAACAACAAAACCATTCCTACTTACTCATCAAACAGGGTGATCCTTCTTGAAAAGTCGCAGAAGCAGTCCAGAATGGTGCTGTTAAAGGATCCAGATCCGAGTAAACGTCGTTTTCATTGACCGTTTCTTGCCTCATATTCGGCCATGTTGTATGCAGATAGAAAATGCTTAAAGCCGATTGTTGACAACTATTGCAACAACATATTGCTTAGAATTAAACAAATATGGGGAATGATTGTTAGTAAGAAATAGTAAATACCACAGACGAAGCCTTCGACCGCTCATAACGCATGACAATTACCATCATTAAGAAGTTAGAAATCATCTACTGATATCTACTAAAAATATTGAGGCCAAATTCTAAGTTTTCAGCGTCCATCACTCTCCTCCTGACGAAAGCTAAGAAAAAAGGGAAATTTTAACTTGTATTAAGTAAAACAAATTCTTTCCTATCTTCGCCCTCTTAAGATGTTTGTTAGATATCAGAAAGACAACGGACTCACTCAAGTATATCAGATGCAGCACCAAACGGCAAGCGAGGAGTGTTCCCAATAAATAATTCATTTGGTGTTGAAGTTTGATTCATTTGAGCATAAGTTGAGGAAAAATGTGGTATCACATCCAATGATTCCTGAAAATACTCGATTATTAAAGTATTAAAAAAACGGGCAAATGTGAAACAAACAGCAATCATACTTCATAAAGTAAAAACTCACCTTTGATTAAATATAAAAATACGACAAAAATTTCGCAAATAAAAAATATACAGTCAGTTTAAACTTATTACACGGAGTTTATGACACTAACAATAATCAGAATGATTGAAGGAGTCCCTCGTTCATTTGTTTATTACCGTAAAGATGGCCAATAGGTCAGTTTTTAATTACGCCTGATATTCACCTACATGCAGGAATGTGTTACTGAATTGCAGCACTGTTGCATTATTTATGACGCAACAACTATTGGATCTATGAAAAACACTCCTACGATCGAAACATAAAAATTAACTAGAATAGCTAAAATATAATCATTAGCTGCGATTCCTTAGCACGAAAAACCTCAAGTTGGGAATTCTTTTTATTCGATCAAGTCCGACGAAAAGCTTGACCTCTATCCTCTCCACACTTTCTTCTCCCGCCCTATCGCTAACATCAACGAATCAAAACATTGTAAATAGCACTTAAAATGTTTCATCTCTAGCAATCATTTAGACTAAGCGCTATCTGAGATTATTCTGGATATACGATGCGACTGGATATCGGGAGTTGGCAATAATTTGTAGACATTCAATAAGTGAGCAGCAATCAAATGATAAAATGTGTAACTTTATACTCAGATTATAGAGTGATTATATAGAATAAGGATGGAAATACTCATAGAACATCAAGCAAGATAGTTTACCTTCAATTTATAATCGACTTGAATGGATACACGAATTGCATTCGTATCAATCAATTCGCAATCCTAGAATATTGCATCATAAAAACCCATGCAATAATACATCAACTAATGGAAGCAATTTTGATGCGTATTCACTGTCATACAACCTAACAGTCATATATAGATGAGTAAAGGTATAAAGCTTCGGCTAAGCACTCAAAAATTACACGCACCACCTTTATCTAAGTATGGGACTTGACAATGACAGGAAACGACTCGTCATTTTTCTCTCATAATTGTGAGAGAATAAGATGATATCATCGCCAAGCAAACGTGCCTGAAGGCATGATGTAAGCCCGTTAAAATAAATTCCCTTACGGTATAAGAAACAAGCAATCGAGTATCGGCAATCTTCAACCTTAAAAAAAAATGAGGTTAGCTGACGAAATCGTAGATTATAAAACAAAACAAGCTAGAAGCCGCAAGAAAGAACTCACCACTTTATTGGTGAATATTTCGAGGAGACCGGAAAGATGATTATGTGCCGGTTGCAAACGACGTAAGTGTACCGATTCGAAATGTGTTCGAACAGAATGATTTTGACAGACGCCAAAATATAGCTGACGATCACCGTCACCGTATTGCACAAATACTGGTAATTCGCTGAAATATATAAATATATAAACAATTAGAAAGTATTTGCAAATATAAGGATGAAGTAATTAGCATGAAATGCCTATCGAAGTAAAATAATCAATTTTAATTTAAAAATACTCTAACTTGTGGCTTCAGATATTTCAACTGATAAGTGTGAAATGCTTTTTTCTTAGAATTGCCAATGAAAGAAAAGCAAACATGTGATAAAATCTGAAATTCCTCGTTTCTTCTATCCTCTCATACATAATACATAAAAGCATAAATATGAACCATTCGGTAGTGCAGAGTGCGACATTCACAGCCGAAAGTATTGTTTGAAGTTGATTCTCGTTGACCACTTTATCGCTTGACCAATCGAATGGTGTCAACAATAAGAATTCCAATACTCCAAACTATAAAAAGCCACTAAATATCACTGAGATTAACTTCTCGCATCAATGATCAACTATACACTATTTATTGACATTACTAGTTATGTGGAGTTTTGCAAATGAATTTCGAGTATGTTTTAGTATTTGTTAGGCAAATTAAGAAACCAAAAAATGAAATAAAACGGCGCTTTTTAATAGCTCAGTTCTCGATTGATTTCGTTGCGAATTCGTGACCTACGTCGTCGTCGTATTGGATAACACCTTCAAAACTCTAGAGAGGATCTGAGTTTTGGATTTCCAACCGTATACTTTAGAAAATTAGAAATCCTATTTAACTTATTTTACTATCCGTTGCAATACACATTGACAACAGCATACGCTAAAGCAGAAAAATAAATAAACTAAAAATAAAATAGAACATTTTAACGTTTATATACATTCACCAATGCAATGCACAGAAGAAATTAGAGAGGAAAGAACAAACCTGGTTGCTTATAATCGATCCGGGACAGAAGTCCAATTCTGTGGCCAATAAAAGTTTGGCAGCATTGGTCAGATAATCACCATCAGTAGTCGTTGACGATGGACCATCTTGTGAGTCGTGTTCATCGTCAAGGCGATTTAAATTTTTCGGCCAAAAATACGCAAGATTGAGTGCGTTATTGTCACCGAAAATCAATTTAGTACATTTCGAATCCCATTTGCACGATGTGATCACATTCTGAAACTACAGCGTTCAAGCAACCTCCTTATAACGAAACGATGAAAACGGTCAAGAAAGCAACAGACCGTTTCTCATAATCTTCATTCTTTATCAGATATTTCAATATTGAACTGTGTTTACCTTCAATCACACCGCTAAGACATCAAGAACGCCAAAGCGATGAACCATAAGGACGATGGTCTAAATGAAAAGCCGATTTCCTATACATTGCTAAGCGCATTCCCACACAAAAAATCCAATTTCAAACATCATATGGATCAACACCTAGTCATCTTTTTCACAACCCTTAATAAGCTTAGAGAGAAGCCTTCGTTAAAGAAAATGTTCTATTCAGAGATGGGTTTCTGTTCAAGAAATACGGCAGATACTTCCACAAGAACCTGAGAAAAGCAACGCGACAGCAACTGCAATCAAAAGACCTTTTGCAATCCTCAAAACGTGCTCTAAAATGTGCTCGGAAAAATCCGCGGTGGGACATCTTGGCATTGTTGTTGCAATGCCGGGCACATTCTAGTTTCAGTGCGCCTTGGCCGTAGGACAAGGGGGGTGCCTCATTCTTCGTGGCCAAAAGCATTTAACATATAATGTTGACATGATCGCCAACACAGAACACTCTATCAACGAATCAAGCATGCTGGCTAAATATACTATCTTCGGAAGTGTCTAAATGTTACCACGAGAGATGCTCATCTCACAAATATCACTATAATGCCGCAACAGTTTCGAATACAATGCATTTGAAGTCGATAGCAAGATGGGAGGGGCTGAAGGACACTTTGCATCCTTACGACTACACAGAAAAATAAACGAGATAATGAATGAATTAATATAATAATTCGAGGGTATATCTCGTCCGTCTGAAACATTTCACTGTGGAAAAATTCCCTTATAGGTATTCGATGATCGGTGAGGCAGGGATTGATGATGAGGGGGATTTCTCGATCCCACCTTTGGATATTTTCTGATCGTCTCGTCAGACTTCAGTGTTGAGAATTTCAGAGGATATAAAAAATGCTTATGAAAAAATACGATGAGTACCCTATTAATTGAGAAGCGATTGCCGCTAAATGAGCCCTTTCCGAGTCCCCATGAATATACAGCTGCTTCGATACCCACAATGAAACTTTCGAGTGCCGTCACCACAGTGAAATCGTTTATCTCGAAAACTTCCTCATCGTTGATAGCACCTTCGCTTGAGGATGTCATCGGCAATCTGTGATTATGTTCCGATCGGCTAAAAAACCGAAAATTCAAATAAAAAACGCTATAAAGAGCACGTTGGCAATACGAAACCGATGCGAGGTCATCTTAGCACATCGCCAATGTTACAGTGAACGGGATCCCACCGAAGCTCGCATTAGATGGTGGACAGCGCAATGGATTTATCAACATGTGCATATCTTTAACCAAAAGGTACACTCAGACCTATGGACAGCTGAGAACGTGAACTATCGTGCAGTGCACTATGGTCTTGTCACTACATATGTATAGTTAGTATACAAGAACAATTCAGAGAGACAAAAGTATATCACTTCTCGAGTTTCTTAACAGAAAGGAGGAGGCTCATTTAAAGAAGGTGTCGCAGGAGCTATTTTATCTGAACGGATCCGGATGAACTCCGATCGCAACAAACAGGAAGTAGGTTTCTTCGCACAAACCGCATTAGTTTAATGACTCATTAAGCAGAAGAACATTCCTCGCTTTTTCGAAATAGGCGTTATCAAGAGTGATGATATAGCATGCGCCAAGCTTATGCAAAAAAAAAGGAAAAACAGAGGGTAAAACCCTCCTGAAACTAAAGAAATAGCTGAACCATTTCTGGGAAATTAAATTCGGTGAAAATGGTTGTTCTCACATTGTCAATTCTAGCAGTATCGAGTAATCACTAGAATGAAAAACTTGACATTAGAATGAACCTCTCATGACCCTTATAATTGTATAATGCGGAACTCTTGCATCCTTATTCACCAATCAAAATGCTATAACTGTGAGAGGTTTGATGGCTATTTCGTATATCCTTTCAAAGTTCATCTTCGCCTCTTTCGTTATATATATCACTACCGAAACGTTCACTCCACACCTGCTGGTCACGATCAGAGAGAGAACTACACACTACGCGTAAGTGCACTTCGAGACAGCCGCTATAGTCAGCTACAGCTGAAAAGCTCATAATGATAACATTGTTGTTTGTAGATTGAATTGAATTTTGGATGAACCAATGAAAAAGAGCTGGGTGTCGTTCTTGATGAGTTATTGTATATGTTTGAGGTTGAGTCAGCTCAGATCCTGGTCAAGATCACGACTGATACCGAATCCAACCTAAATTCCACCTGCTCACTCATTTTATGTTTTCCCATGTTTAAGTTTGCAAGGCGGTATATAATGACGTCATACCTAAGCAAATTTTCACCTTCAATTTATTTCTTTTTTTTTTCTTATTTTCATACATTTTCATCACTTAGTTGTGTGAAATCATATGATTATGATCGATAATTTTCAGCATTTCCTGTTAAAAAAGGATTCCATTTATTGGAAACTTCTATTTGAGTTTTCAAAGGAATAATATTAAAAGCTGCTTCTTAAATTTCCGATCAATTCAACGACGAATATTAGTGTTATTAATTGTGAAGCATCGATTACATCATTATCATTTGAATGAATGATCCGTTATAAAATTGCCCTCATTATACCGCTTAATAATAAACATAAACGCATTGACACGATGCTTTTAGAAAATATCTAAATTTTAATTATTCAAAAGCAATGATTATTGAGATTTAGATAGTTTTATATATGAAAAAACAAATTTCTATCTGAAAAAATTATTCGCTCATTTGTAGTATAGATATTTTCACGAGAAATTAAAGAAAAAAAGTGGGATAGCATTCAAATTTTGACGGTAAATATGAGAGAGTGATGCTCCCTATTTAAATTTCAACCGCTTATTTGCTACAAACTACGATGAATTTCATGCGTATTTTTAGCGGAAGCCGGCTGCAATGACGTCATTTGCATGCATTTATATGCATGCTTATGGCATATGTTTGCCTGAACTTTTTTTCTATAGTCTCTTTCTAGTTGAATTATTTGTATCTAAAAATTGCCACAGTCGCTCACTCATAAGCCTTATCCTCTCTCCATAAACTGCTAGAATGGAAATCCTTGCTAATGTTATAATATTTGCAATTTAATTTCTCTTTTTCGTATATAAATGTGCACTTCAAACTAACACATCGAATCCGATATGTTACACTTCGAAAGACGATTGGAAATTTTGAGATGCGAGCACAAATTAACAATCGAGAGATAAACATTTTTCCAAATATAAGCTCATTGACTTCTTTTTTTTTCTCTCTTCAATGCGCTTGTATTTTGAAATTTGTGAACAGCATGCACCTCATTTCCTCTTTATAAATATCGTTTCCAAGGAATATTCTGTTTGAAAAGTTGCCGATATTATAGACCTTATTGATCTTTGAACTTACCAACTTCAAGGTACTATAATTTGCTAATCGGTTCAGTTCCAGATTGAGTTAGTGATTCGGGCAATTTGATTGTTGAAATTGCAAAAAGCGCTTCTCATCTTATCTTTTGAGTATATTTCCAATTCTACTGCTAAACCTTTATGTACTCTTACTGGCGTTTGTTGTGTTCTTTTACTCGTGAGGAACAAAGAGTTCCCAGAAGGTGATTCGACTTGATATTTCACTTCCGGAACAATTCATAGTCGAAGGGTTGTTTTGGTGGCTCCTTTTTAACTTCAAGACCTCCACTCTACAGCTGATAAGCGCAACTGCAATTCTTTGTCATGAATGTTGCTTTTGTCATATTGAATATTACTTCTACGAGCCGGCACACTTGCCTAGGAGGATGGTGACTAGCATTCAGACGTTTGGATCGTGCGACCGGAATCCAGATCTCGTTGAAGATTTCTATTTAATCTCAGAATGCCTTATTGCGTTACAGATGGACGTTTCATGGAGAGGAATAGCACAGGCGAACGTTATTATTATTGTGCACTAGCAACCTCATAGTAAAAAGGTCATCTTTTCCTCAGGATTTTGAGTGCAGACGGAAAACTAATTGATAAATTTTTGCTTTGACTTGTAAAGGGACGCTTACACAAAGTTGGCACGGTCCCATGGTGTAGCGGTTAGCACTCAGGACTCTGAATCCTGCGACGGGAGTTCAAATCTCCCTGGGACCTTACAGTTCTTTGGTTGCTGGCAAGTAGATTGGATACTTGGGTAAAAGTTCAACGTAGCTTTTGTACGGACTAGGAGGGCGCTTAAAAGAAGAGGAGAAAAGCAGGGATTTGTTTTTTCATAGAATCGGTGAATATTCCATGAAATATTCGATATCTCCATCCCACTCTATCTTTGTCCTCAGTAAAAACGAATAATATTCCGGTTTACTACACTTATGTTCTTTCCCGGAATTTTAACACCTCATAAGCGAAGAAAACAAAATCTCAAACCGCTGCATAGAGTATATAAACTACTTTCAAGTTGAAGATAAAAAATTGTGAAAACTCTAGATGAGATTGACATTGTCGATTCATTCGGCTTTAATATGGGAATATTTATTGGAGAGTTTTTCAATGATTCGATGATAATGAGTTTCTTTTTTGATGATATTTGATTGCTTTGCACAAATTGACCTTTGTATTAGAATGTTTCTTTTTTGAGTGACGTCTTCTGAATGCATAACATTAAATTATTTAAAGTTCAAAGAGCAAAGGAAAACCTCGTAATGACTTCAAAAATTATTTCAGGATTATATGCGGCTAATAAGCAAGATATTCGTACCATTCCACAACCACACTACTTGAGCACTTATAATCTGAGGTTCGCAAGTATAGAATATTAAAGCGTCAAATAATTAGCTAACCTGTAGTTTAGCTTCTACTTTGAAATGCCACTCTCTTGCACGAGCGAACACTATCACGACCAACAATTTTAGAGCGTTCATGGCTGATAACAACAAGGGAAACGATATAAATTTGAAACTTCCTATAGAAAATTTAGTTCCTTTTTTTTTCCGCCAAATGCAGTTGCGAATGATGCATTCGAGATTCAGAATGTTGTGACTGGCGGCGAAGGCATTGAAGAGGACTGAATGTAGGCAGAGGACAGAAGCCGATAACCGTCTATCGATGTCGACATGCGAGAGCATAAGCGAGTTAGAAGAAGCAATTCATGAGGAGCACCACGACGCCAAACACGAATCGAACCAAAGACATACAAACGAGCCGAGACTCGACTTAATAAGCTCCAGATATCGCCTGGGGTGGCATAAGAGCACATAATTCGATCAATGACATTATGTGAAGAGTAATAAACAAGAATCAACTATACGAGTTAATGTGATCGTTGCAATCTTAGATAACAAGAAGTAGATATTCCGACTTATCTCTTCGGTGATATATCGAAGACAGATGGAAAAAAACGTTTATTTGCTAATGTTCCGCCGTATGAAACTAAACTCAAGGCAAAGAACCCTAGAAAACGAGCTTATCGTAACACTCAAAGTAATATATTTAAGCTTTGATAGAAAGAAGAAAAATGAAGCTAATGAAACGACTTTCTAAAAATATAAAGAGAGGAAGAAAACATAAGGATGACTGATGTACTACTATAAGAACATATTGTTGATATGTGAATAAGTGAAGCAAATTCCCGTAGAAACGAGCATTGCATTACAGCAATAAAGCAGCATAGTTGAAGAGAATGCAGCAATACTATGCAATAAACATGAAATGAATAAAGAAATTAAAACGCTGAAAATCGTTAGATTTTAAACAGGAAATAATAAGGACTCAATAGAAAAGGAAGGGAGGAAATCGTTAGATTAGTATGAGCTTCCTGCGGAGAACAAAAATGGAAGAGGGAAATCGAGGGGAATTTAAGATCTTCTAGGAAGAAAGATGACGCAAGAGCGTCACCTCAACACGGTTATTGATTGTCTCGATGGAACATACTTACTTCCTTTATGTTGTGGAAAAGGATGCAGCATTTTCGAGTCTCAGTGCTCACCATTAGCTAGTTGTCAGTGTGACGTTCCAAGACGAGCTATGATGAGACAAGTGAAGGAGAAGGGAAGGGGAGGTATGTAGATTTTTAATGCGGAATATTTGTTGATTTATATCTTCGTGCAGAAAATTTGTCATTTTTATCATTTATTTATTTATTTATTTATTTATTTATTTATTTATTTATTTATTTATTTATTTATTTATTTCAACAACTAGCAGTTGAAAGACACATAAAAATATGTAGACACGAACTGGAAGAAAGAGTAAAACCTTCAAAGGCTGCATTTATGTAGGAATAACAAATAAAAGTAAGCTGGATTTGGCATTATTGGTAGCAGCCAGGAAAAGTGGAAAAGTCGAAATGATATAGCAATGTGAAAGATGCTATAAAGAATAAAATGCATCCTTAAGACGGCAATCGCCACACTTATTACGGAAAGGGATTATAGATGCTTGAGATGCGGAACGTAAAGAAGCTAAAGATGGTTTCCCTAGATGAGCAGGGGGATTATGTAGAGCAATTTTTTTAAAGATTGCTACCTTGTTGGTTCTAAACAAGAGTAGAAACGGATGATAAGCTTCTGCGACTCAAGTACAAATTTCCCAAAGGGAAAATGCTGGTTTTGGAGCAGCATTCTCAAAAAATCTGTGGTAATGTGATATCATAAGCTAAAAATTATTCCCCATCTTCAGATTGCCTACTTCCTGCACCTATTGAAAAGTTCAAAATTTCGGCTCTAATGTTGAGCCAATTATTTCTCACCGCAACGGAATCGAGAGAAACAATAAAAAATACTTCATGAAGGGGATCATCAAACGTATGTATAGATTGAATTAAACTTACCGAAGTCAAAAATGTTTCATATTGAAAATCCGAAATCGTTGCAAACAACTCGGCTAAAATTATGCATAGAATCATCCTCTAAGATCTGCTTAAATGAGGACGTTGTTGTATTTTTTTCACTTTAGTCGTTATAAAATATCTCATAAATCATGATTATATTTGCGTATACTATCTGAAGATTGAACAACGTTATGCCATAAAAACCAATCGATAATTTTCTATACAGGTGTAATTTCAACGTGCAAAGAGTGCAATTTGTAATTTCAATAGATTTTCACGAATTATTTATAAATCTTTCAATTTTCTCGTTTTTTCTTTTCGATTTCTCTAACAAATCAGTGAATATACTAGCTAAGTAAATACGTCATTGTTTAATCACCTCAAATATAAAAAAATACAAAATAAAAACACACCTAAAATGTTAAGGAAAGGGCATTCAAATGGGAAATTGTTAAGTAAAATGAAGAACTTTTCAACGAATATGTCAAGCAACCAAAGCTGCACGCATGTTTCCAATACATAAACCTCAATGGAATATTTTTCTTATATTAATCAATATTTGAATAACTATAATCTATTGAGCGCATATATTGCAATGATCGTTCTAATTATTTGTCCAACACAAATTTATTGAATTTCTATGTGATCCTCTTTTCAATTGGCTTTTATTTTCTTTCTTTTGATGCTTTAAACACTTGAGTATATATCTTCCTTAATCACACAATAAAGACCGCTTGTTGTATTGGGTGGAAAAATAAATGGAATGCAAGCAAAGCGAATAGAGGATTAAGTAGATGGATATATGTGACACATGCAGGATTACGTAATGCTTACTGAGTTATATTCTAAATGAAGTTAGAATGCTTGCAAGGACAACAGTTGAGTGGATGAATCTCAAGAGTAAACAAGCACTGTTGAAATTATTCTATTTGTTTGTTATGAAACCTCTTTTTTGAGGCATATGCCCCATATATTGTCGGCTACACCCTCAGCAAAGACCTATTTTATTGATAAAGAAACCGAAAAATCACTTCCTTGCCTCATTGTTTCATGTCAAACTTTGCTATGCATGAAACTCGAAACATATCATCGAGCCAAAAGGGATCTCTTATATTTTCTATGTGTTTCTTAGCTGAGTGCCACTCCGTTCTTGATTTATTCGTGCTAACTGAAACGTTATTTCTTGAAGAAACGTTATGCTAAGCTTCGATGAGTTTTCATGCAAAGTTGGTTCGAATTCAAATTAATATAAGTTTTTCAGCAATATAGCCATAAATTAATTCATCATAACTATGGGAAATGCGTATTTTTTGTTACATCTTAAACGAGTAATGTGAAAGGGAACAAAACTCGCATAACAATGGAAATTAATGAGACCTGTCTGTATTCACAATAAAAATTTGATATAAAGCTTAGATCGAAAAGCGTACTTTCTATATTTGAATGGATTATGCAAAAACATTTGTCTTTGTTTGAGTGAACTTTCCCGATGAGCGATGAAAGGATGAATATTTTCAAAAGATATTAAAGAGATGGTTACTTCTCGCTTACCTAAGATGTTTTAAGGAATGATCATATGGAATATAGCTCAGTAATCTTACATTTACCAATTTGTTTAATTATGGTTGAAATCTATTCGCCTAATACGTTTTGTTTGATGATGTTTATTCGATCCAATGCTTTCATCGATGTGTTTTTAAGTTTTTAAGTACTTTTGAAGTTTTACCTTGCAAAATCTCATTATAATGTCGTCGGGTCTATATATGTTTGATTTTTGTTCCGCCAGCCTCGTAATTTCCGCTTGGATACCATCAAAGCTGAGGTTACGAAATATGATGGATATTAGCTCTCAGCTCTCTTCTCACGCATGTCACTATTCTCTCCCCTCTATTAATTTCGAGTGGAAGTTTACCTAATCAAAGAATACAAATATTTGTATATATTTTATAGGTGTCGAATTTTTATTTTACAAGTTATAGGGAAACAATTTTTTGTGGGAGATTCGTATCGATGGTTGAATCATTTTGAATATGAAGTTGGTTTCATGATAAATCGATTGGTTGATTTGGTAATAAGTGAAAGTGGATACCGTGCGGACACCTTTTTTCAGTTGATTCCTATTGCTCTCGTATTTCCGAACAAGGCTTTTTTCGGCTCCGTTGCCTTTATTTACTCTTCGTCAATGTTAAACCTATCAAAAAATATCACCAGTTGATTGTCATACAACTATTGCATCAAACTGAACTCAATCGTTAAAGTTTGAAGAAATTTAAGTTGGAATATGATGGATGGTTATAGGTAGTGCAGAGGATAGTAATTTATAGCCAGCATAATCTATATGTATGAGTAGGATGGAATTAATCAATCCTTTCCTAATCTAAACTTCTCCCAGAAGAAAATTTCAACCTGATAGCAAAGGTAAGGAAGTTAATAATAGAAATATTTAAGTGGAGTTGCAATTTCATAAACGATATAACGGTTGAAAAATGTTTTTTCTTTCATCGAATTCTACAGAACTTTTATGCAGCTAATCGAATGTTGAAAAATTGCCAGAAAAAAAAAAGAAAAAGAAGGGAAGATCTATGGCGAATAAAGGCAATCAGAGAGAAGGCGCCAAAATAAGAGGACAACGCTTCTGATACGATGAGCGGAGAAACGCAAATTGTGCGTATGTATATCACTCACTCACTCACTTGTTTGCTACGCATCCAACCATGCGATCTCATTGATGCAATTTTTTTAGGTTTTGATTCTTTCTTTTTTTTTTTTTTTAAATTTTTCATTTATTTTCTATATTTTCTATTCGAATAATTCGTTCGTTGATGAAAAAATTAAATTGTTGAAGTTCATCTTCGTTGTTTGGCGCATTTGAGAGAATCTCCTTTTCCTCTAGACTAGATAGAGAGTGACTATGAAGCTTTATTTTCACAAGAATGTTTTTGAAATTTGTAGGTTTATTATTAAATCCACAAAAGTATACCGTTTTTTATTGACTGATGGATCAAGTGAACGCAAAATGGTGAACATAATCTGCGCGATTTTAAATTTTTCTAATTTCCTTCTATGAAAGAGTTCTAACGGTAAAGAAGAATTCGAAGCTACATAATAGATGTGTTGAGGTTGATCTAAAAAGACAATGTTCGCAGGCGAGATCAGGCGGTGTGCAAGTTCGCCGTTTGGATCACTTCCCTTTAGATTCTTTGAACCGCTGACATGTGGAGGGCATCCAAGAATTAGCTGATTGTCGTCTGAATTCAGATGACACTAAGCTACTGAAGATTATGGCCATCAAGCGGTATTGACCTAAAATGAATTCATTCGGGGTTCCACAAGTTTCGCTCTCTAACCACGTCCGTGAGGGTCCGATTTCCAGGAGCTCCAAGCGAGATTTAGAAGCTTTTCACTTCTAGACTTCAATTGCTAACATTATCTCTAACCTCTCATCAAAGATATATATCCTCAAGCTTCAAGGGATTCATAGTTGCTCCAAAGCATTAATCTTAGCCTTCTGGCATATCGTAAGTCCTCTAAATACGTCACTTGGGCATTTCGAGGGTTTTATGCATAAATTCTAATTGCAAGTGGACCGTAATGAATTCTATCTGTCAAATTATGAAGCACAAATTAAGATAGCACAAATCCTATTGCATATACCATATCATTTGTAGTATCGCCGTGTAGGTCGAACCCATCCGATAGGCATTCAGTCTGTTGTAGCGAATCGCTTTCACAATAACGTGAGTCATCATACGAGTGTATGGGAAGATGGCAAAGCCAAAAGTGCAACGCATTTAGAAATGTGTTCGGCCCATACTGGTTTTGTCTCTAACTTAGGCTGCCTACCGTAGAATATTTCACTCGGAGTCAGTCGAAGATGCTGGGCGGTCTCTCTTCATTTCTCTTTCCTTCCGTTTCTCTATTTTTCGCTTTATTTCTTTCGTTCAATAAGGTAGTAAATTCAATTGCATATTGTAGCATTCACCTGTGGTGTAATTGCTGCAATTGGTGACAGCTGTTGTGACACTTTCTTTAGATGAATGTACAATTCTTAGCAATGAACCTTGAAAATGTTTTTTTTTTTTTTTTTTTTTTTTTGCTTTCTGATGTGAAATAAATGCAAGATTTGCAAAGAGCATTTACTGATACTCCTGTTTTGATACGCAACTGTTCCCAACCCCTCTCCTTCCTACCCTACCCCTCCCACTCGGAGCTCTTTCATGCTCGTAGAGCTCTTCTTTCTCTAAAACTACCCTCCGAAATTGAAAAACAGAGCAGTTTTGTCTTCATATATGACAAATAAAACGGCCGAAAATATTTCTGAAATTTGTTGGAAGCCAATATTGGTTTTCGGATATAAAGTTGTATAGGCTAGTTGCCATGTTTTTAAAAGTGCATTGATGCTACTCGCCGAATTATGCAAATATAGATGTGTGGCTTTATTATCTATCTATTTTTGTGTGGTTTTGAATAGTCAATGCATTTGTGTGTGTGTGTGTGTGCGTTTGATTGCCCACTATTCAGAGGCAAAACTAACAATATAAATTCTCAAATTTCTGCAAATCTTTTATATCGCTTTATGATCATATTTTTTAATTTATAAAATTGCTGCGATGTCCTTGTCAAATATTGCTTCTTCATTGTTAAAAATTCTTCGTGATTATATTTGATATATTTATGAAATTCTTTTAATAGAATCTATCAAATCTTCAAGTTTTTTTTCTACCATATCATCGATGAACCCTTATTGTTATCACTTCTAATGGCTTGCAATAATGCTAAAATTCAGCGACCCTATCGTAGTAATAGTAACATATTGTTGATGCATTTAGTTTCCCGTATGCAGCAAATATGAGCGGCGAAACGCGCAAATTCGCTTCATTAGATCTGACTGAATGCAGCTAATTTAATGGTATTTGATCATTCGAAAATGCATATAGTGCAACATAGTGTTTCATGAATGCTTAAAGTAAACACTGTAGAAGGGGGATTTAATTAGCACAGTTTTCAACTACGTCATATACCAATCTTGAGCATTGATAATTTATTTCCAAAAATTTTTCATCTTTTTAAACAACTCTTTTTTTAGGTTTTAATAGATAATTTCGAATACATTTAATTGCTAGTTATCGAAAGTGCAATTATCATACTTTTATATTGAAAAAGAAAATTCCTTTGTGTTTTTTTTTCTTTCAGCTGTATGAGCAATGTGGTTGTTTCGTTATAATTCTAGAAAGAACGAGTTCCTCCACACAGTTGTTTTACACTCAAGGACACATCGAATTGTGGATCACATCTGCTGTAGTCTTTTTTATATTCGTGTGAAAAATTTCCCTCTAACATGGAAAGATGTTACCTATTCTTCAATATCCTCTTATTTCTTTCTTGTTTTCTTGTTTTTTTTTTTTTTTGTTTTTGTTTTTTTCAATAGCAATAGCTAACAACCAGATGCAAACTCTTTGGCGAATATTTTTGATATTATTCGGTTGTATCGCATTAAGAGAGATTCTCTTCTAGCGAATTACTATTTCATTTTCTTATATCTCAAATTTCATGTATAAATTCCATACTAAATATATATTATTCTATCGCTTTGAGATGTTAGCGGAAATTTTTTTATTTTATTTTATTTTATTTTTATTTGTTTATCTATTTATTCATTTATTTTTTGCGAAAAAACAGTTATTGATTTTATTAACACACTCAGTAATCGGTTTCTGGATTTATTATGAATCGAAACGTCCACACCGCTCATAAGCGATTGCCACACTTCATCTTAACAAATTATTCGCTCTCCACAATCGTTCGCTTTCATCTGAAATTAGCCAACATTACTCCACCAATATTCTTTATTGTTGATTATATGAGTGCATTCGAAATGTTTTCTTATAAGATTTGCCACCTTTATATTCTCTCTCCACTATTAAATAGTTTATTGATAACAAATGCATTGCATTGAGCATTTGTTTTATGAAAGAGCACTCATTTTATAAGAATGATGATTTTATTATTCTTTTATTTGGCAAAATTCTATTATTATTACTTACCTATGACGTATATCTATTCAATATTCGTTATATAGTACAACTATCAATCAATTATCTATTCATAGCATTGAAACGAATAATCTTCATTCGACTTGTTCTCGATGATTTAATTCTTATGTTATTTTATGACATATCTAAATCAAGCTTTTAGACAAGTTTTATAGCTATAAAATCCACAAAGTGTTGTTTTGTTCACATCAATTGCACTATTATTTAGTGATCTTTGAGCGATTGATATTTACCTTCTTTAGCATCGATCATCAATATACAAAGAATTTATGAAGTTATTACTTCAATTGTGATTCAACTACATCGATTATTCAATAGAAGGGCAATCACTCATCCGATATATGAATATTTATTACGAGTGAAAAGCAATAATGCGCAAAATGTTTTTGTGATAGTCGAAATATATGACTCGATTAGGCTTACTGGCTTACTGCAAATTTATGCATCATTTGTGAATGTTCATCCTCAACAATTCGTTACTTCCTTTACAGATATTTTAGCTCCTTTTTATTTCTTTCATTGATTTTCATTTTATTATCTTTAAAACTCTTTGTAATGTGCCATAATTTGTTTTATGTCATTTGACATCCTATGCGAATTATTCCGCATGTGTCATATTGACATTTATGGTGAGAATTCGTTCGTTTAGTAAAAACGAAGCGAGTATTATTACAAACGGCTCTTTGTTGTTTCTTTCACGTCGTTCCTCAACGAATGGCAGCACTGCAATATATGTGACTACCTATTTCGCCGAATTACGTTCACTATTGGTTTGAATGGTGTGCGAACGCTTTCCGTCTATTGAAAGCAGTTTTGCTTGTTTCAAATTTCCATTCAGAAATGCTCAAGTTTCATTTTTTATGCTGTTTTTTTTTTGCATTTTTTTTCATTCAAAATAAATCAGATATTCTGATCCAATGCGTTTTTGAATATTTTATAGAAATTGACTTGAAAACGAAATATGCAAAAATTTGGAATAGTTTATATAATTACCGATTCACATATATGTTGTATTAATTTTATGTTTAGAGCCGTTTTTTGGGATTTGAAATTTGAAATATATTCATGTTATATAATTTTATAAAAATAATTTCGATTTGAATATATTCATTTTAGGTATTTTTGTTAATCTTTGATGCCAAGTTTACGTAAATACATCATTGAAGTTTCCGATCGAACGTCAACAACATAATCTTGAGCAGTATTGATTGAGTCTTTGTTGCCCGAACACGAATCGGACGGAAGTTTCATAGGGAATATAACGTATTTCCTAAAAATTATTTCCATCCTCACCAACACCTCTGATGCTTCTTTATGATGAACTGAGTGCATAAGCTTGTGGGAGGACGACAACGTGGATCCCAATGACTATGTGAGTTTGTGATTGAAATTTTATTCGTATTTCTTTTCGTCAATCCTTTATTGAAAATGTAGCGTCTCAAAATTGTGGGTGAATCTCATCGAAGTTATACTTCCAATTGAATTTATAACAATTAAGGTGTGATCATTCCTTTATAGAAAAAAAAAAAAAAACATAGTAGTGAATGAAAAAAAAAAGAAGAAAATATGGAATGAAAGCAATAAGGAAATAATATTCATTCAGATATCATCGTATTACTTCTTTCGTTTCCGATTTTTGATAATTTATTGATAAATCGTTGTGGGGTTTACTTCCGTAAAAATAAGATGTGATATGAGGATGCATTCCTTACAAATCATTTCCGGTGTACTTTAGTTTTGATATTTGTTTAAAGATGGTGATTACGAAGTTCTTGCCTAGCTTATGTAAAAGATCAATGACACATTGCATTAATCCCACTTACACTATGCTTTTAAATTCACATTTAAAATAATTATCGTT